>QRFJ01004591.1:23523-95489 GCA_006176705.1 Cocos nucifera
CCAAAACTGTATGCAAGCCCCAATTTTGGGTTGGCCACCCTCATCAATCTAAGGATAGGTTTATAAAACAATTGTGGTCTCCAAATAATTTTATAATTATAAATTTTGCCTTCAGGCCCTCTTGAAGTCTGGCTTTCGGCCTTGCTCAGAAAGATCTAGTTAGGTTCTAAAACATTAACATGACCATACTTGGCCCATCAACAATGAGATGATTAGGCCTAGCTTGGTTGGCCACTGACCACCATTTAGAAATATGTAGTCAAGAGATCATATTAATGAATGATAAATACATCATCTGATTGAGCACTGAGCCTTATAGGGCTCCAATATTGATTTCAAAAATTCCAATGATGACCTTTAATATCATCCACTTTAATTTGAAGGCTATGATCCAGTTGATTCTATAACTATTTTATTTAGGGACTAATAATTTAGGAATGTTATTTTAGAAGTGTGTTAGATCAGGATAACCAGCTTATCATGATCCTCCACATAGCTTCACCAAGTCAGCCTTAAGAGAAAGGACCACTAACAGGCTGCGTCTTAGGAGTACCTAAATCAGTCCATACTGATTTAGCTGGCTGAAATGAGTACACTCAAATGTCAAGTGAATCTAATCAAAACTAACTCACCAAGAAGGCTGGTAGTGAGATCTGTGGAATTGGCTACCAAAGCTGCCTTAGACACCATAAAAATGGCCAGGTAAGTGGTATTGTAATTATAAAACACCAGTCGTATGTTGCCAACATACCTTACCACAACAACTGATTTAATTAGTTCTAAATTAGATCAATCCTAACAGTTTGAGCTAGACACTTTTAGTCAGAAGAATTCAAGTCCATTTTGATTTCTGTGTGCTAAAGACATGGACTTGGACCAACTATAACTACTGCAAATTGATCTAGAGAATTTTTGACCTAATCGTAAGATAACACCATTGATTTAGTATTTAGTCAATTCTCTAATAATCCATTCTTAATTAACCTCAGGCTAACCCAATTAATGAAAAACCCCTTTTAATTTTTTTCCCCCCCCCACTAACCATTAACCTAATGTGTACTGATCGTGTCATAGGACTCTTCAAATTTGACCAATCCTAGACCTGAAATCAAAAAACTTCTTATATTCTTAAATTCTAAGTGTTTGAATGAGGGTTGGGGATTTGGCTTTCAAAATATTACTTCATATTTATAAAATATTTTTACAAGCATGGTCTATCAAACCAAGTTATGCATGTTTGATTCATAAGAATATTAGGTAAAATAAACATAAACTATTTTAGATCTAATCTAAACAGGTTCATGTAATTAAATGATTTCAATAATAATCATCATAAATCTCCTAGATCAAATTAAACACATTTATGATGATTGAAATTAGACTAATATTTTCAATCAGAGTCATAAAAAAAAAAAAAAAAAATCGTCTTAGATACTAATCTTAAAATTTTATGATAAATATTTTAATATCAGCCGTTTAGGATAAACCTGGTCACGTAAATTAGGGATTAAAAACTTAAGTAGACAACCTATTGACAGTCCGTACAATCTAAAATATTTTATATTTTAGATTATAAAAATATTTAAAATTATATAATTATAAATAAAATAGGATTAAATCTAACTAAATTTATGATTAGAGTCCAGGAAATTTTTTTCATGAACTAGATACCTTTTTCACTATTAGTAGGACAACCTTATAGCCCAATTCATTGAGATCTAAATTTTTTAATTTTAGATTTAATAATTTAAATTATAAATTAAATTAATCTCTAAAATTAATCTAAACATACATAAAATTATATATAAGAACTAGGCTCTGATACCATCGTAGGAATCAGATCTAGGTGTTAGGATGAGATCTTGAAACTTTTTAAATCAGACAGTGAAAGATTAAATCAATCAAATTAATCTTAAAATATCCTAAATCTAGATTATTATTTATATGTTATTGCAAGTATTTAAATCAAATTAAAAAAATTAAATAAGAAAGAAAAGGTTGATCATATCAACCTAGACTTACTACATCTAATGCAGCTATAAAATAATAGATCGGATCTATTACCTGAGCAAGTTAGATATTCTAACTTACTGATCCAGGCTTGAGATGAAGTCATATCACACAACATGCCGGCTTCCTAGGAGTTCATCAACACTCAGCCCAACGACACGATCAGAGATCCTAATGCAAGAAATCAGCACAGTATGCTAGCATGTGCTGATCTCTCTTTCGATGGTCGATCTGATGCTTTCTTTTTCGAAAACCTAGATACTCAAATATCAAAATGAAAAAGAAGAATATTGTGATACTGAGACACCACTCAAAAGCTTCACAAGGGAGGAAGAGATCTAGAACAAAAAACCCTAGAAGAAGACCCTCTTCTTCTTCTTTGTTCTTTTTCTAGACACCCTGATTTATGTTTTTAATATCTCCCAATCCATAGAGATTTTTTCAATTTTATTACACCAAGATACGATCTCCAATGATACAATCAGAATCTAGAAAAAATATCTCTTTAATAAAAGATATGTAGAGTCCAATTTAGGTAAAAACTAGACTAGGAAGGACCAAATATTTTCTATTGTGGACTAGCAAGGGAGGATACAAATAAACCAAAAAACTTGAGAAAGAGAGAGAGAGAGAGAGAGAGAGAGAGAGAAGAGAGAGGAGAGAGAGAGAGAAATAGGGAGGTGGCAGATGAAGAAAGGAGGATTTTAGTTGACTAGGAATTCTCATCTCATAGAATCATAAGCGAAATCAACTTCCCCTTTTGACTTGATCATGCAACAAACTTTCATATGAGAAATAGAAGAGAAAAAGGGGGTGTGAGAAGCCTTTGGGCATGGAGAATTTCACGTAAAAGCACAAAGAGAAAGGCGTTGGGTGTGAAGATTAGGTGGCGCAAGGAATAGGGAGTCTTAGTCACACTAGGACTCCTATTTTGACCTGGTCAAACAAGGTCTTTCAACCAAATAAAAATAAGAATAATCTAAACTAATTAAATATGACCCTAACCTATTTAAGTATTTATTTAAATTAGATTAAATTAAATTTAATTCTAATTTATTTTCAATCAAATTAGAAAATTAGATTGACCCAAGTCCTAGTTAGACTAGGACTAGTTCTTCCTTGCACTTGGCTTATCCAATAAACTAATTGAATTTGATCCAATCAAGATCAAACTAAATCTAATTTAATCATATTTAATTAGACTTAATCTTAGTCTACTAACTTAATCAAATTAAGCTAATTAGCAATCAAATTACTAATAGATCCTCCTGCAATATTTGCACTAGGTCAAACATCAACCGTATTGATCGTTTAATCCTAAAATGATTCTAAATCGCTGATCAACCATCTGATTGGAATGTGAACTCTAATGTGTGTGACCTCATAGGTCCAAACCTAATTTGGTAACATAGCAATAAATTTTTGTATCAATCAAAGTGACCAACTAGCAATGATATCCGATAGTCGGATAGGTCGAAAGGTAGTAAAACACTATCCTAGAATCATGACGGATATAGTTTCCATATAATTATCCTATTGCCTAAATGCTTGCTAGGAGAACCTCTAGAGGTTCAACTGTCAATTCTGATCGGGGTTGTCCACATTGTATTTTAAATATCAAATCATTTGATGGATTATCCTGGGCCAAGGTTTTGTTATATTGAAATATAGTGATACATTCTTTCTAACTCTTGGAGTGATTCAATTCTATCTTGCAAATTCAACTCCAATTGCAGTACTTGACATGTGCCCAGAAGCCTCTCTATTGTCGAATTAGAAATTCAGTTAGTCCAATACCAAAACACAGTAAGTAGCTTGCAAGTCACTGAGGTGATCTTAGGTCTAAGGGATACTTATACCTATATCCCATCAAAGACATTCTCGACAACAGAATGCTCTGGAGTTAGTCATGTTCAACAACAATGCACCCACAATCTCACCTGTATGCCATTACCTATTGGGAAATATCTCACCAAGCCCAATCGTCAGCCTATTGATGGTTGAGCTATTTTGTAATTATAATTGATTTATTAATTAATAAAAATATTTTGACATCTTTTTCATCATAAGTTTACAACTTCTAATGAACTCCATTATTGTGATGAAGTCCTTAGGACTGTTTAGTTTCAATAAAGAGAGGATTTATGATTAGTCCTTAAATTTATTCATTACCAGATGATAGGCTGCTTATAGGAAAACAACGTCCTAATCCGAGCATAGGTCACTATATTGCCACATAGATTGGCTGTCCTCTTAACCAAAGAGTTATAGAGATACTGGCTTCTATGGTATACAGTGAGATGTATGGGTACATCATATTGAATTGTGACCATACATAGAGCATTCTTGCTGTCCGAGGGATGTCTGATGATGCGGAATATAGGGTATATAAGTAATCCCTTAGAACTGAGATCACCTTAGTGAACTTTCAAGCACACTCACCATGCTTGGGTTAACGAATTAACTGAATTTCTAATTTCTCAATGAAAAGACTTCTGGGCCACAGTCAAGTAATGCAATATTTGGAGTGTGATCAAGATGGAAT
Source organism: Cocos nucifera (assembly GCA_006176705.1). NCBI lineage: Eukaryota > Viridiplantae > Streptophyta > Magnoliopsida > Arecales > Arecaceae > Cocos > Cocos nucifera. The sequence goes on from QRFJ01004591.1 coordinate 28,079, forward strand.
TGAACCACTCCAAGAGTTTGGAGATGAATGTATCATTCGTATTTCAAACAGCAAAATCTTTGGCCAGGATAAATCAATTCAAATGGATTTTATATTTTTTAAAATACTAATGATGGATATGCTGATCAGAGTTAAAGTTGAACTCTGACGGTGTCCATACTAGCATTATGTTCAAGGAGATGAAATTATATGGAAATATTATCACAAGGAGTTCTTAGGATTGGTTCGTTCTACACCTTCCTGACCTATCAGACCAATCGGATGTCAATTGTAGATAAGTCACTTGATTGATACAAAAATTTTTCCTATGCTACTAACTTAGGTTTGGACCTTATGAGGTCACACCATTAGAAGTTATGATCTATCAGGATGCGTTTATTCAATTTGATTAAGAATTGTTTCTAGGTTAAACAATGTCAATTACGATTGATGTATTACCTGTCGCAAGTATTTATGAAAATTGATTAGCAAATTAGATTTCTAATTAAGACTTAATTTGATTAGACAATAGATTGAGATTACATTTATAATTAAATATGGTTAATTAGATTTAGGTTTGGGCTGAATTGGATCAAGTTTTAGTTGGTTTATTGGATAAGCAAAGTGCAAGAAGAACTAGTCTAGTCTACATTAGAACTCGAATTAACCCAATTTTTCTAATTTGATTAAAAAATAAATTAAATTAAATATATCTAATTTTAATTAATTAAATTAAATCATTTAAATGGATTAGGTGTCTCATAAGATACACATACCCATACCTAGACAGATCATCGGTAAAGGTAATGAAGTAGACAAAATTGCCTCTAGCCGGCACATCAAATGGGCCGCACACATCAGTATGTACTAGGGCAAGGAGATCTGTGGCCCTCTCCCCATGTCCAACAAAAGGGAGTTTAGTCATTTTGCCTTGAAGACAAGATTCACAAGTTGGATATGACTCAAAAGTCAATGGACTCAATAGCCCATTTTTCTCCAATTTGTTGATCCTATCTTCTGCTATATGACCTAATCTCAGGTGCCATAGATATCTGTCGTTTGGACTATCCCTAGGTCGTTTGGCATTCACGTTTTGCTCGATAGTTAAAATAGGTACATCAATATGCAGCTGATAAAGACCATTAATAAGGAAACCATTTGCAATTTTATTTCTTTCATAAAGAATGTTACAATGGTCCTTAAAGAAGGTGATCACATAACCTTCTTGTGCTAAGCATGAAACAGAAATCAAATTCCTGCTAGCTGCAGGCACATAATAACAGTCTTTTAAAACTAAGTCTAAACCAGATGGTAATCGAAGAGGGTATGTTCCCACGGCTACTGCAGCAACTCTTGCTCCATTACCGATGCGTAGGATCATGTCTCCATCCCTCAGCCTCCTGCTATCCTCAAGACCCTGCATAGAAGTGCACAGATGAGCACTAGAACCAGAGTCAAGCACCCAACTGGATGCAGAAGAAACCGTAAGGTTAGACTCAATAACGAGCATACCTCCAGAAGGACCTTCCTTCTTGTTCTTCAGGGTGGCCAGGTAAGTAGGGCAGTTCCGCTTCCAATGGCCGTCGCTGTTGCAATGGAAACACTTTCCTTTGCCATCGGCCTTCTTCTTCGGTTCTGCCTTCTTCTTCTTTGATCCTTCCACCTTTTGCTTTTTCACAGACTTCTTTTTCTTTCCATAAGACTTTCTTTTGGAAGAAGTCCGTTCCATAGCAAGAACTGAGCCTTTAGAACCTTTCATAGAAAGCTCAGCGGTAACCAGCATATTCATTAACTCGGCCAAGGAATTCTTGAAGTTTATGCATGTGGTAATTCATGATGAATTGCCCATATGCATCAGTCAAGGATTGCAGAATAATATCGTTCTGCAGGTCCAAGTCCAACTTCACACCGAGCTTCTCAAGCTCTTCCATGTCCTTGATCATTGTCAGACAGTGATCTTGGACTGACTGCCCATCACGCATCTTAGCCTTAAAAAGTCATTTTGTGACTTGATATTTGGCTGCGCGACTCTGTTCACCAAACATCTCCTGCAGGTGAGCCAACATTTGGCGAGCAGTCCCGATATCTTCATGTTGGCGCTGGAGCTCATCAGACATCGAGCCCAACATGTAATATCTGGCCTTATTGTCTTCGTCAATCCATTTTTCCAGAGACGCTCTCTGTTCAGTGGATGGACGGCTGGTAAGGTGGGAGGGTCCTGGTCCAAAACATGTGTTAACTTCTCTGAACCCAAAATAATTTTGTAGTTCCTGAGCCAATCTTTATAATTGGGTCCAGTCAGTCTATGTGTGTCTAGGATACGTGCCAATGGGTTGGACGCAGACATTTTCCTGTAGAGAGTCAAAGATTCTAGTTAGATACTGTAATTTTGACTTGACCAATTTATTTAGGGATTTTATTTTTAAACAAATTAGCTTCCACTATTTTCTCGGATCCCTACACTCCCTCTGTAGAGATGCGAAAATCTCCACGATTGAATGATTTCTAGTGGGTGGTGCGGTCTCACCAACTGACTCATCACCTCACCTAACAGTTATTGGTGATGGGTTAGCCAATGAGTGAACAACTCTTGTTCAATGATTCTCTAATCATGGTGCACCCAAACTTGGTCTCTAATTCATGAATCTCACCGTATCCGGAATATTGATCCACTCCTTAGTTAAGTCAGACCCACCATTTGCATAGACTGGGTTCCTAATTGAGTCTCTCACCGTATCCAGAAATATTGAGCCCAACTCATCCTCCAGCCCATAGCATCCAATGCCTAATAGACATGGTTGCATCTTCCCGGTGCAACTGAGCCACTGTATCCAGCCGAGAACAATCAACCCCGGGAAGGGCCCGCACATCTACAATGGTGGAAGACCTCAGACTTAATCTTTTCTTAGGGAGAATTGATTCAGGTCTCATTAAACTAGACTTGGCTTAGTCATAACAATTATGACTAACCTAGTGGCATGGGTTAGCTCGGATTATTGACCACCTCAGATCAGAACTGTGTCAACAGATATGGCCAGGTAAGTGAGACCGGTGGAAGGAATATGCCATTAACTCGTACAAGAATGCATTCAGGTCGAGTAGCTTCCAATTAAAAACCAGTCGGTCGTCTGTGCCAAACTTACCTTAGACACCAAATTGTTGAGTCAGAACCAATTGGGTTAGCCTACAATCCAGACTCTAACCTCTGAGCCTAATTAGGTCTTGCTTGATCGTGACTCGATCTTGACCCAGACTTAATCCTATTAGGCTGGTCAATTTAAGCATTGTTGATCCCATCTAACCAACTCTTGATTCGGTTTGATCAACCGCTTAGACCTAATTGAGCTACCCAAGCCCGAACCCAGTATTATGAATATGTCTTAGATCTGAAATTCTCAATTTTAGACCTAATTAATATTCCATAAACTTAATTCTTAATTAAGTTGGGTTCATAAACAAAATATGCACAATAAATCCTAGGGTTTCAGGATCTAGGGTTTTGCAGAAAGTAAGTTTTGGGTTTCTGATTAAGGACGAACACGCAGCACCCCTACACATCATAAGAACACCCCATCGAATGGGAAGAGAGGGCCTTTAAACCCTTCTTCGTTCTTATGACCGGACGGCCAAGAGGAACGCCTTAATCAGGAACATGTAAATACTACAAAACAGTTATTAGATCTATATCATATATCTCATATACAAATTTAGATCTAATCATGGCATATTTTGCATACATCTCATGTATCAAATCATGCATATTTTCAGATCTAAATTATCTCATAATAATCTAAAAAATTAGATTTAAATTGATCTAATCAAAATAAATTCTAATCTAGACAATTATGTAGAACTATTCTACAACTAGTCTAGACATGCATCAATCATATCTCATATGATATTTAAAATTAAATAATTTTTATTTGCTATTTATTTAGATGTTATTATAACACTTATAATATCAGAAAATAGTAAATAAGAAGATCTAAAATATGATTTAATCAGATTAAATCAAAAAACATGCAAAACTATTCTATAGAACTATTCTATTCTAGAACTAGTCATGCATATCTTCATGTTCTTAGATCCAAATCATTTAATTTTAATTTTTTCTGATTTCAGATCTGATCACATCTCATGTGACATCTGAAATCACTTTATTTTCTAATTAAAATAAATTTAAAATCAGATCTAAACAATTTAGAACCATGGCTCTGATACCAGTTGAAGGAAAATCCTGATTTCCCGGTCCAGGTTCGTTCAGATCTGATCAGATCAAGAGATATATTTCAAAAATTTTTCTCTTGATCTCAATCAGATCTTGATATGTTTCAGATCTGAATTCTTATTATTTTAATAAATAAAAATAAAATAAGATAAATTAAATCAAATTTAATTTACCTGATTTGGGTAATCCTATTACCCTGTAGATGATCCTGATTGCAGCGGAAGGTTCTGGATCTTAGCCACGCAAGCGCCTGGCCTCTACCGGTATCCACTCGGGTTGGATCTGGAGATCCTCTTCTTCTCTATCACACCTCCAAAAATCAGATCTGGATCTGATCTGGAGGATCTTCAAAACTCTTTTGAAGATCTGCAGTCGTCCTTTTGCAGCAGCGCAGCCTTCTTGCTTTTGATCGCCTTTCCTTGATCTGAATCGCACCAACCTAAGTCCAAAACTCTTTTTGGACGTGGAGAGCAAGGGGAGAAGAGACTATGGCATGGAGAAGGAGGGGAGAGGCAGCCTTGGGGCGTGGGTCTAATTTCATTCTATTAGGGTTGGGCGCAGGGTCTTATTTATAGACTAGCTTGTGATCCAACTCCTCTTCCTCCCAACCAATCACAACCCTTTGTGAAATCAGATCTAAATCTGATTGGTTGGGAATAGAGACCCCTGGATTCCTCCTTAGAGGGCGCCTAAGACCAGTCAAACTTGGATTCTTAGTAGAACTCTGAATTGGAATCCAAAAGGGAGGTGGAGTCCTTGTCCAACAAGGACTCCTAGGCGCCTCCTAACTTGGGCTCACGCCACCCTTGGCGTGCGCCCTTCTCCTTGCCAGGTTCTGGCAGGGGGACAGGCCCCCACCAGCTCTCCAATAGGTGCATGACATGTGGTCAAAAGTCAAAGTGTCAATGGTCAACGTTTGACCAGTCAAAGGTAGACTTTTGACCAAAGTCAAAGAACAAGAAATGGCAGGTGACCAAAAATGGCAGGTAATGTCTTACAAATAAGACAACCTTTCTGACTTGGACAACCTCCAGTCAGACCATATGAAGGCCTCTGATTGAGCACAAACTCCTTTGGCTCAGTCAGGACAACTTATTTATGATAGTAAAAGAAGAACGTTAGGTTCAATCGAGTGCTAGCACGATTTTCCTTGAACCTAATTGAATCTCATTCAGATCAATTGAACTAGATCAGTTCAATTGATGATCACCAGATTCAAACCCTTGTTTGTGTGACCCAGTTAGGTTCAGTTCTGTATGGTAATGGGATATGTCATGATCTCTATCATAGACATCATCGAAACTCCTTTCGATGGATCAGAACTCTTCTGATTCGAACAGCTAGAATGATCGATCATCTAAATCATTCTAATTGCTCCCAAAATCCACCAGTGACACCTAGCAGTATATGGTGGCAACCCATCAGAGCTGAATGCGAACCTCTTGGTGCAGCTACCTGTGTGATTCAAGTTCTTCTATCTTGAGCCCCGATCAGATTAGGGTTAAGGTGAACTCGTCAAACCCTAGTCTCTGTCATATGATGTAATCATTCGATTCGAGTCCAATGTGAAAATCTAAATAGAAACTCTTTCTATTATTTCACTCTACCATGGCCATGGGCTTTCTGGACTTGATTCTCATGATCATCATAGGGCTACTCCTCTACCACCGAGGTAGATAGATTCCATCTTGATGCAATCCAGTTCCTACAATGAACATGCTATAGCCAACATACACCTCAGGGTTCCATATGGCTAGGAGAGACCGAGTAATGGTGTAGTCAAACTATAACACCCTCAAGGTGAACTGCCGATGCATCTCAGGTCAAAGAACCAGACACACTACTGCAGCATCGAGTCAGTCATTGACGAGAAGGTAGACTCCCTAATGACTACTCGAGGTGGTCACGCTCAGTGCCCTCGTTCTCTAACGAGTACCTGTGTACTCTCGCTCCGGTGTCTCCACACCATAGACTCAAGACTCATCTACTAAAGAGAAGCGATTGTACACCAACCTTCCGGATCAATCACCATCCTCGTGATGATCCTATGGTCGGGAGCAATTTATGAGTTAATAATGATTATTCATGTCTTAAATTTTCAACTCTTGAAAATATGAATTATCATTACCATTAACTCAAAGGATGTATCACAGACACTAAATACACATATGTGATAGAAAATAATCCATTATATTTATTATAGTCATAATTACAATTTTGTCCTTAGAAGTGTATTACAAGTGTTAGCCAATTCTGGCTTCTAGGGCACATATATCTAACACTCATGACTTCATCTCAAGCTGGATCAGCAAGTACCTTGCTCAGGTAAAGATCCTCTATTTTAGCTGCTTAGATGTAGTGTAGATCTAGGTTGATATGATTAACCTTTTCTTTCTTGTTTAATTTTTAATTTTTGATTTAAATATCATGCAATAATCATATAATAAGATCTTAGATCTAGGGTATTTTAGATTAATTTTGATTGATTTTAATCTTTCACTGCCTGATCTTGAAAAAGTTTTAAGATCTAATCCTAAAACCCTAGATCTGGTTCCTACACTTATCGGCTAATGAAATTATCATTCATAATATGATTTCTTGCCCGTGTCTCTCTAAATGGTGGTTAGGTTGATCAACAAAACTTGAGCTTAATCATTCATTAGTTATGGACCAAGTATGATCATGTTAATGGTTGGACCTAACTAGACCATTTTAGTAGAGCCCAAAGCCTACTGATTAGGGACTGGGGTAAAATTAAATTACTAGAAGTTATTTAGAGAAATAATTGATTATGAACCTATCCTTAGATGTACATGGGTTGACTAACCAAACTTGAATTTGTGTGTAGTCTATGAGGATTTTAGTATCCACTAAGAAATTAGGATAATTTCTCGAATTAGAAGTAGAGGTTATCAATTCGAATAAAATAGTGGAAGAACCTTTTGATTAAAATCAAAATATTTAGATTTAATAAATTATTTACTAATTAGATTTTGATTTTTCTTTATGCAGTTATGGTCACTTTTCTTTTGCTCTGATCATTATTGGATAATGACAAGCTAGTAGGACCCAACTTCGGTAGCTAGTACCGTAAGTTGAAGATTATCCTAGAACATCAATGGATCTTATACATCTTGATAGATCTGGCACCTGAGGAGCCAGCTCCTAATGCATATGGGTCAGTCAGAGATACTTATCAAAAGTTGCTTAATGACTGAACAACGGTGCATTGTATCATGCTGGTGGCTATGAGCGATGAGTTCAGTCATAGGTTTGAGACATCTCAGCTAGAAGACATGCTTCAAGTGCTGAACGAGTCTTTTGGCACACTCGATGACGTTGAGAGGCATAAGACTAGTGCCATCTTCAATGCCATGATAAGGGATGGAACTTCAATCACTGATCTTGTACTGTACAAAATCAAGATGATGGAGCATTTGAGCAGAGCTCAGCTTTCCCTTGCATGAGCAACTAGGAAAAGATGCAATTCTGAACTTACTGCCCAAGTCTTATCACCCATTCCTTACTCATTATCAAATGACAAAGCTTGAAGTTAACTACCACAGATTACTGGGGTTACTTCAAAATTTTGAGAAGGATCACTAGCTCCACAAGGAGTCGGTGAACTTAGTAGGAAGGTCTTTTTCTAGTTCTCGATTTTTTAAGAAAGAAAAGAAGAACAAGAAGAAGAAGTCGAAGAAGGTGCAAGTTTAGGCTGGGACATCTGTGCAGGGCTAGACCAAGAAGCCTAAGCCCGATAAAAGTCAAGTAGAGTGCTTCTTCTGCAAGAAGCAGGGGCACTGAAAGAGGAACTATCCTTAATATATTGCCTTCCTAGACCCGAACAGATCGAGAAAGAAGCAAAATATTGCTGGGCAAGGTACTTATATGGTAACTCCTTGCAATTTCTCTATTTATGATATTATTGATTGGGTATTGGATATTGAAAGTCTTTACCATCTTTGCAATTCATTACAGGGGTTACAAGTCAGTAGGAGATTCGAGCAAGACGAGAGATTCTTGAATATTGGAGAAGAAAGATCAGTTCTAGTTCTAGCATTAAGCATCTTAAAACTTCTATTTGAGTCTCATACTATTGTACCTAGTGATTATCACTATTGTCCTACTTTGTTTTTGAATATCATTTCTATAGGCCTTTTGGCCAAAAATAATTATGAGATTTCAATAAAGAAAGAATTTTGTAATGTCATTTTGAATGGTATTACTATATTTTCTAGACATTTGAATAATGAAATATACATGATATCAAAACCTGTTAATATAGTCTAGTCTACAGGCAAGCATCCTAGATTAGATAATATGTCTGATATCTACTTATGGCATCATAGATTAGGTCACATAAACAACAATAGGATAAACAGGTTGACTCAAGAGAAAATTCTCGAAGTCAGTGATTATGAATCACCTCTAACCTATGAGTCTTGTCTTCTTGGAAAAATGACTAAATCATCTTTTACTAGAAAAATGACCAAATACATCAAACTATTCCAAAATAAAATAAAAAAACAAATTGAAAAGAGTATTAAAACTCTTCAATTTGATCGAGGAGGTGAGTACCTTTTTGGTGAGTTTCTCACATATCTAGGAGAGAATGGGATTCTCCCTCAATGGACTCCTCTATGGATAGCTTAGTATAATGGTGTGTCTAAAAGGAGAAATCAAACTCTATTAGATATGATCCGATCCATGATAAGTTTTATCAGCTTGTCGATATCCTTCTGAGGACATGCTCTCGAATTGGCTTGCTATGTTCTAAATAGGGCTCTAAGTTTATAGTTAAAACTCCAAATGAGATATGGACAGGATGTAAGCCATTACTTTCACACCTTAGGATCTGAGGGTGCCTGGCTTACATGAAATAGTTAATCATAGATAAACTTGGATCTAGGTCTGAAAAGTGCACATTCATAGGATATCCAAAAAAAATCAAAGAATATATTTTCTATCATACTAATGAACAAAAAGTGTTCGTCAATCTTAAGATAATTTTTTTAGAAAAAAAGTTTCTTGGTGAAGGAACTGTTGCCTCTAAAGTTGAACTTGAGAAAGTTCAACAGGTAGAAAAATTGACACCAATAACTAAATCAGAACTGGATTTGATTAGATCAAATCTAGAGCCCAGTATACCTGCATCATTATGGTGATCTAGTAGAGTACCTATTGAAAAATGTATCCTAATGCCAATCATCTAAGTTGTAGATAGTTGAGCTAAATATAATTATACTTAAATTATTAATAAATAAAATTATTATTTTAGTATTTCATCACTCTTGTGCATCTTCCTATAATGAACTCTCATGTGATGAAGTCCTTAGAACTGTTTAGACTCAACAAAGAAGGATTTATCATTTAGTCCATAAAATCAGTTCACGACTAAATGATTCATTGTTACCTAGGACGATAACGTATCGAGTGTAGGTCATTATGCACCATAAGTGTTGGTTTTCTTCTTAACCAAGAAGTATGGAGATATGGTTATGGCATGTAGGTGAAGTATAGGGGTACATTTTACTGAACGTGATCCAACTGCGGAGCTCTCTACTATTAAGAGCTGCCCACGAAGGATATGGATATAAGTGTTCCTTAGACCTGAGATCACCATGGTGACTTGCAAGCAACTCACTGCACTTAGGTACTGGACTACCTGAATTTTAAATTTAGTGACAAAAGGCTATTGGGTGCACTTAAGTACTTATGAAGTCGGTGCATGAGTGAAGATAGGATTGACCCCTCTAAGTATTAGAGCAAGTGCATCACTGTATTTCAATTTAGCAAACCCTCGACCAGGGTGGTCCATGTGATGGACACTAAATTTTAAAATACACTATGGATGAATTTTAGGGTTGATAGTAAGTCCAAGATCATCTTTTGAGCATCGAGGTCAAAGGGATGAATTATAAGATAACCATATGCCACAGGTTCATCATTGTTGCATTGCAACTTTTTGATCTATCCAAAATCGGATACCATTGCTAGATGGTCACATCAATTGACACAAAAAATTGATTCCTGTGCTATCGACTTAGGATTTGAACCTATAGGGTCATACACAATAGAAGTTCCTACTTGATCTGATGGTTGATCAAGAGTCCCAATGGTCTAGGACTCTATAGTCAAGAGTCCACTGGATTGAGACTCTACGACCAGAAGTCCCATTAGATTGGAACTCTACCTTTGTGGGTCTCACTGGACTGGGACTTAGTATCCTACTTGTCTGAGACTCTCTGATCAAGAGTCCTACTTGTCTAAAACTCTACGATCGTGAGTTTCATTTATTTGGGACACTAGGTTCAAGAGTCCCACTGGTTTGAGACTCTTCAGGAGTTTCATGTTGATGGGACTCTATTTCCCAGACAACCATCCAATTGAGACTCTATATTTTTGAAGGATTAATTAACAATTGATTATTGATTAGCTTAATTTGATTGAGTAATGAGGATTCGATCAAGTTCAATTGAATTTGATTCGATTGGGTTTGACCCGATCAAGTCATGAGATAATCTAATCGCTATTAGAGATTTGACCCTGATTTGATCAAGGGTTGGGCCTAATTAATTTCTAATTTAATTAGAATTTTATTGGGTTGGTTTAAGCCTAATTTAGTTGGGTTTGACTTAGTCTAATTGGTTCTATATTAATTGGTTTAGTGGAAACTAATTTGGATCAAGTCAAAAGAGATTTGAATTCTACCATACGCCTACCATCTTTGACTTTTCCACTCTTGACCAACTCCCCATCTGCCTTGTACGAGAGTTTTTCTCACACCCAGAAGTATGTGTGCCTACTCTCCTTTTTGCCTTTGACCTGGTCCAAGTGTTGGACCAGTTCAAATGAAATTGAATTTCAAAATCAAATGGTAGTTGTTCGTTTGAATCCTCCTAATCCTTATCCTTTTTCCTGCGCCAATCTCATTCTCATGCAATTTTTTTTTGCATTTCTAAGAGAGAGGGCATGTAGAAGGAGAGTCCTTTTGCATGCTCCTCATCTCTATGGGTGTAGGAAGAGGTCAAAGGTCTTTTGAATTTTGAATTCAAGTTTAACGTCTCTAACCTCCCTTATCTCCTCCACACATATTTTTCCATGTTTTTTGTCACCCATTTAAGATGAAATTTTTTTTGGGCATACGGGAGGGAGAGTGAGTCTTCATGAGGAGTTTTTGAGAGAAAGAAATTAGAGTGGGGCACACTTTCTTAAGTGTGGAAAAGTCCTGAGAGGGAGGTAGTGTATTCCCTACACCATCTTTCCTCACACCTAATTCTTCTATTTTTCTCTTTTATTTCCCATCTCAAAAGTTTTCTATTAGTGGATGTTTGGTAGAGGGAGAGTATCTCTACTCGTGAAAATTTGTTTCATAGGAAAAATCCAAAGAGAGTGAGCATGAGAGGATTTTCGGGCATCAGGGTTTTTGAGTATTCAAAACCCTAGAGTTGGGACTTAGGGTTCGGATGGAGAGATCGAGTGCTGTAAGCATCTGATCACCACCAAATTTGAAACACTAGTTCATCATCCTTCAAAGCAAACATTTTAATTTTCTAAAGTATCTAGGATATTAAAAAGAAGGTAATCAATTAGATTGATTGAGATTAGCCGTCAAAGGCTCCGATAAAGAGCTAGCACTTTGATGGAGCTGATCGAAACCAGGAGCTTCGTGTGGACCAACCATAGAGGCTGAACAAGTATGCAGCTATAGCATGATACCAAAGCATATTCTAATAGATTCAGATCATGGAGATCAGCTATCCGTGCACAAGTATCAAGTTCTGAACTCGAATCGATTAGGGAATATAATTTGTTGATTGATCGCATTTAAATTTTAAATTACATATTAGCATGTCTACATCTTAAGTAGGGTTTTTTGATTTGATCAATGCATGCATCGATTAATATTAGATTAATCTAATGCTTCCACTATAATAATATTTGAAAAATATTTCAAAAAGTATGCTAAAATCTTGCATGATTTTCTTCAATGGTATCAAAGCAAGGGTTTGCTTGACATATTTTAATATGTTATTATAAAATTAAATGCTAGCATATATGATATGTTAATATATTGATTGAAATTATTTCAATTAGAAAGTTAAACATGAATGTGTTTAGATTAGATCTAAAAGGTAGATTCATTGTTTAATTTTCATTATGTTTTATTTTCTGTTATGAAACTAGCAATAGGATTGTTGTTTGTGAAATGAGCTAACTCATTAGTGAAATGAGTCAACCCATTTAGTGAATAGAAAATAATTTTTTTTAAATTTAAAAATTATTTTTAACATGCCGAACATCAGTCCATTAGCCCAAAACTTAATTAAAAGAATTAAGTATTGTTTATAGAATCTAGAATTATAAATTAAAGATTCTAAGACATATGCATAAGTTATGGGTTAAAGAGTTAGATGAATTAGGTCCATTAATTGGGTTAGACCTAAGATTAGTTAAAGAATAAATTAATCTAGAGTAATTGATCAAATCTAACCAAATATTAAATTAGATTAGATCAAGGACACTCTAGACTCAACTTCAATATTTGTAGTTGGATGGATCCATGTCTTTAACGAGACCAATATGGACTTGATTCATGGCTAAGCGGTCTAGCCCAAAATTACTAGGTTGATTAGATTAAACCTAATTAATCGATTGGTGTCTAAGGTATGTTTGGCAGACAAGATCAGTGATTTTTAATTGAAAGCTACTCATACTGATTCGATCTTTAACGAGTTAATGGCATATCTCTTCCACTGATCTCACTTACCTAGCTGACATAGTCGATTAGAATTTGATTAGATGACTTGGTGATTCGAGTTGACCCATATCACTAGGAATCAGTTTGACTGATTTCAATCAGTAAGACTAAATTAGGTGCCCAAGGATTTAAATTGATCCTAATCCTACGCTACTAACTTATTGAAGTCAGTGGGAGGATTTGACTTGGTGAAGTCAGTGGAAGAAATTTGGTCCGTGTTCTTTCTATCCTTAAATCACATGTAACCCAAATTCTCTAAATTATTAGATCCTTAAAATGACTAAGTTATGGGGATAACTGAGTCATAGCCTTTCATTAAGAAGAATAGTAACGAGTCCAATTTTCTCGGTGGACATTGGAGGTGCCTTACACCTGGTGTTCATCTAGATATTGAAATTACTATCTATCATATGATGATTAGGTCACACTCTCTTAATGCTGATTAGGTGAGCCAGAGCTTTCCTCGGGCCTGGTTATCATTGGTTTGATGCATCGGAGTCAATGATCATGTTAATGGTTGGACCTAACCAGACCTTTTTAGTGAAGCCCATAGCCTACTGAATTAGCTTTTGGGGCAAAATATAATTACTAAAAATTATTTAAAGAAATAATTGATTGTGAACCTACCTATAGATGCACGCTGGTTAGCCAGAGCTTTTCTCGAGCTCGTTTGTAGTCTATGTGGATTTCAATATCCACTAAGGATTAGTGTAATTCCTCGAATTAGAGGTAGAGGCTACCAATTTGTTAAAAATAATGGGAGGACCATTAGACTAAACTCCAAGTCTTTAGGGTTAATTAATTCAAGTACTAATTAGATTTCATGTTTTTCTATTATATAAATAGAATGGCTAGAGTATGTCCACTTCATTCACTGTTAGACAGTGATAAGCATTTAAGACCTAAGAATGAGGAGTCTAGTATTGACTGTAATCAGGCAGACTCGAAGAGGAATTATCCTCTTAACCCAAATAGATTGAACAGGAGAAATCAGAAAGTAGTTGCTGGTCAAGTCTATTATATGATAACATCTTATAATTTCTTCGTATGTGATATATTTACCAAGATATTAGATACCGGGAGTTTGATTCATATATGCAATTCATTGCATAGACTTCAAATTAGTAGAAAGTTTGAGAATGGCGATAGATTCCTTAATGTTGAGGATGGAAATAAAATTTCAGTTCTAGCATTGAAAACTCTTGAGCTATTTTTTAAAAATAATAATATTATTTTAAGTGACTATCACTATTATCCCTCTTTTATGATGAACATAATATTGTTGGGCTTTTAGCCCATGATGGTTATTGTTTGTCAATAAAAAAAATTATTATAATATCATTATGAATGGTATTATAGTAATGCAAGGATAATTAAGAAATGACATTTACATTTTATCACAGCCTATTAGTATAATGTACACATCTAATAAATGCTCAAAACTAGATTATATCTCTGATGCCTATCTTTGGCACTATCGGCTAAATCATATAAACAAGAACAGGATTAATAGATTAGTTAAGGAGCGTATCCTTGACATCGATGATTGGAAATCTTTGAAAATCTATGAATCTTGCCTTCTTGATAAGATGACCAAATCACCTTTTACTAAAAAAGGTGAATAGGCCACTGAGCTTCTAGGTCTGGTACATACTAATGTATGTGGACCTATGAACACAAGTGCTAGAGATGGGTATTACTACTTCATTATATTTACTGATGACCTATCAAGGTATGGGTATGTCTATCTTATGAAGAGTAAATTTGATTCATTTGAAATATTCAAATGATATCGAAATGAGATAGAAAATAACTTGGAAAGAGTATTAAAATTCTTTAGTCTGATTGAGGAGGTGAATATCTTTCCAATGAATTTTTGATATACTAGGAGAAAATAAAATTCTCTCTCAATAGACCCCTCCTAGAATACCATAGCATAATGGTGTATCGAAAAGGAGGAATCGAACCCTATTGGATATGGTTCGGTCCATAATGGGGTTTGCGAGTCTGCCAATTTTAATTCTGGAGGTATGCACTCGAGACTGCTTGTTTTGTTTTGAAAAATGTTTCGAGCAAGTCTGTTGCCAAGACTCCATATGAGATATGATCTGGGCATAGGCTGGCACTCTCTCATCTTAGGATTTGGGGATGTCCGACTTATGTAAAATATTTGTAACCAAAAAAGCTTGGACCTAGGTCCGATAAGTGCTTGTTCATAGGATACTCCAAGAAAACTAGGGTTATGACTTTTACCTTATTGAAGAATAAAAGGTGTTCGTTAGCAATAGGATAGTCTTTTTGGAAAAAGAGTTCCTAATGGAAGGAACAGCTACCTCTAATGTTGAGCTCAGTGAAGTTCGATAGGTGGAAGAACCGATACATTCTAGTGAACCTGCAGAACTGGATTTGATAAGATCAAACCCAAAGCCCATTGAAGTGGCACTAAGGAGATCCGATAGAGTACCGCATTAGCCAAATAAATACTATAATTTCTTGGTCCGAGATGATGGTCCTATTGAACTCGATGAGAATGACGAGGATCTGATCACCTATATAGATGTCATGCAGAGGTTTGACTCTGATAAGTGGCTAGAAGCCATGAAGTCTGAAATGGAGTCCATGAAAGTCAATAGTGAAGGGGTAAAATCCATTAGGTGTAAATGGATTTTCAAAAGAAAATGAGGCGCAGATAGGAAGGTGGAAATCTATAAAGCCCATCTGGTTGCTAAGGAATATCGTCAGTGTTATGGTATTAACTATGATGAGATATTTTCTACGGTGGCAATGCTTAAATCCATTCAGATCATGCTTGTGATAGCAGCATTCCTAGACTATGAGATTTGGCAAATGGATGTGAAGAAAGTTTTTCTAAATAAAGAGCTAGACGAAAAGGTGTATATGATACAGCCTAAGGGTTTCACATCCACATATGAGTCTAAAGTGTTTAAACTTCAGAGATCCATCTATGGATTGAAGCAGGCATCTCAGAGTTGGAACATGCATTTTCATAAGGTAATCAGAATGTATGGCTTTGTTAAGAATGAAGAAGAACCCTGCATGTATAAATGGGCTAATGATTCTAGAAATATATTTCTTGTATGGTATGTCGATGATATTCTCTTGTTTGGGAATGACATTCCTGCTCTATAGGGAATAAAGATTTGGCTGTCATCGCAATTCTTCATAAAGGACTTAAGAGAAGCATCCTACATCCTAGGGATGAAGATCTATAAGGATAGATCTAAAAGATTGCTTGGATTATCCTAGTCCACGTACATTGATACCATGCTGAAGAGGTTCAACATGGAGAATTCTAAGAAGGGCTATCTTCCGATAAGCCATGAAATTTCTCTCTCGAAGAGGGATTATCTGACAACTCCCTAAGAGAGAAAGCGTATGAGTAGAATACCATATGCCTCAATAATGGGTTCTATTATATACGTCATGATGTGTACGGGATCAAATATTGTATACTCACTAGGGATAGTGAGTAGATACTAGTCTGATCTAGGAGAGAATCACTGAAAGGTTGTGAAGACAATCCTAAAGTATTTGAGAAATACCAAGGACCAGTGGCTCATCTATGAAGATACTTACTTGAAACTAGTGGAATGCACTAATTTCAGTTTTCAATCAGATCACGATGATAGTAAGAGAAGCAGTCTTCACAACCTAAAGTATTTATCCTGAATAGAGAAGCAGTCTTCTGGAAGAGTTTCAAGCAGTACACTATGGCCGATTCTATGTGCGAGGTGGAGTATTTCGTGGCATCCGATGCTATGAAGGAAGCTGTGTGGCTATGGAAGTTCATCGACGAGCTAGGAGTGGCACCCTTCTTGGATGCTCCAGTTCTACTATATTGTGATAGCACTAAAGCCATAGCTCAAGTGAAGGAGCCAAAGGCATATCAGCACACCAAGCATATTCTGCATCGCTATCATCTTATGCAAGAGATCATAGAACAAGATGACGTCGAGCTTCAAAAGATCAATGGAAAGAAGAACATGGCCGACCCGTTCACTAAGGCTCTTGGAATCAAAGAGTTCAATAATTACAAATGAAAGATGGATATTCGATACTATTCTAAGTAGCTTTAGTCTAAGTGGGAGTTGTTGAAAAATGTATCCTAAAGCGAATTATCTAGGCTATAAATGGTTAAGCTAAATATAATTATAGTTAAATTATTAATAAATAAAATTATTATTTTGATATTTCATCATCTCGTGCATCTTTCTATAATGAACTCTCATGTATTTAAGTTCTTAGGACTATTTAGACTCGACAAAAGAAGATTTGTCATTTAGTCCTTAAAACCAATTCACGATCAAATGATTCGTTGTTACCTAGGACGATAACATATCGAGTGTAGGTCATTGTGTGCCATAAGTGTTGGTTATCCTCTTAACCAAGAAGTATGGAGATACTATTATGGCATGTAAGTGAAGTGTAGGGGTACATTTCATTGAACGTGATCTAACTGTGGAGCTCTCTACTATTAAGAGTTGCTCGCGAAGGATATGGGTATAAGTGTCCCTTAGATCTAAGATAACCATGGTAACATGTAAGCAACTCACTGCACTTAGGTACCAGACTATCTAAATTTTTAATTCAATGATGAAAGGCTACTGGGTGTACTCAAGTACTTATGAAGTCGGTGCATGAGTCAAGATGGAATTGATCCCTCTAAGTGTTGGAGCAAGTGCATCACTGTATTTCAATTTAGCAAACCCTCGGTCAAGGTGGTCCATGTGATGGACACTGAATTTTGAAATACATTATGGATTAATTTTAGGATTGACAATAAACCCTAGATCATCCTTTGAGCATCGAGGTTAAGGGGATGAATTATACAGTAACCATATGCCATAAGTTCATCATTATTGCATTACAACTTTTTGACCTATCCGAACGTCGGGTACTATTGCTAGATGGTCACATCGATTGGTATAGAAAATTAGTTCCTGCACTATCGACATAGGATTTGAGCCTATGGGATCACACACAATAGGAGTTCCTACTTGATTTGATGGTTGATCAAGAGTCCCAATGGTTTGGGACTCTATGGTCAAGAGTCCCACTGGATTGGGACTCTGTAACCAGGAGTACCACTGGATTAAAGCTTTACCTTTATGGGTTCTAGTAGATTGGAACTTAGAGTTCTACTTATCTAAAACACTTTGATCAAGAGTTTTACTTGTCTGGGCCTCTATGATCATGAATTTCATTTATTTGGGACACTGGGTTCAAGAGTCCCACTGGTTTGGGACTCTTTAGGAGTTTCATGTTGATGGTACTCTATTACCCAAACACCCACCCAATTGAGACTCTATATTTTTGGAGGATTAATTAGCAATTTGATTGTTGATTAGCTTAATTTGATTGAGTGATGAGGATTTGATCATGTTAGATTGAATTTGATTCGATTGGATTTGACTCGATCAGGTCATGAGATGATCTAATCGCTATGGAAGATTTGATCCTGATTTGATCAGGAGTTGCACCTAATTAATTTCTAATTTGATTAAAATTTTATTGGGTTGAGTTAAGCCTAATTTAGTTGGGTTTGACTTAGTCTAATTGGTTTTATTTAATTTATTTAGTAGAAACCAATTTCGACCAAGTCAAATGAGATTTGAATTCAAACTCTTCCATGCACCTACCATCTTTGACTTCTCCACTCTTGACCCATGCCCCATCTACCTTGTATGAGAGTTTTTCTCACACCCAAAAGAATGTGTGCCTGCTCTCCTTTCTACTTTTAACTTGGTCCAAGTGTTGGACCAGTTCAAATGAAATTGAATTTCAAAATCAAATGGTAGTTGGTTTGTTTGAAACCTCCTAATCCTTATCCTTTTTCCTACGTCAATCTCATTCTCATGCAAATTATTTTTGCATTTTTGAGAGAGAGGGCACATAGAAGAAGAGTCCTTCTGCATGCTCCTCATCTGTGTGAGCACAGGAAGAGGTCAAAGGTCTTTGAATTTTGAATTCAAGTTTAACATCTCTAACATCCCTTATCTTCTCCATGCATATTTTCCCATGTTTTTTGTCACCCATTTAAGATGAAATATTTTTTGGGCATATGGGAGGGAGAGTGAGTCTTCATGAGGATTTTCTAAGAGAGAGAAATTAGAGTGGGACACACTTTCATGGGCATGGAAAAGTCCTGAGAGAGAGGTAATGTATTCCTTGCTCCATCTTTCCTCACACCTGCTTCTTCTATTTTTCTCTTTTATCGCCCCTCTCAAAAGTTTTCTATAAGTGGGTGTTTAGAAGAGGGAGAGTCTCTCTCCCCATGAAAATTTGTTTCATAGGAAAACTCCAAAGAGAGTAGGCTTGAGAGGATTTTCGGGCGTTAGGATTTTTGAGTGTTCAAAACCCTAGAGTTGGGACTCAGGGTTTGGGTGGAGAGATCGAGTGATATGAGCATCGGATCGCCATCAAATTTGAAAAACTACTTCATCATTCTTCGAAGCACGTGTTCTAATTTTTTGAAGTATCTGAGAGATCAAAAAGAAGGTGATATATTGGATCGATCGAGATCAGTCATCGAAGGCCCCAGCGAGGAGATAGCACTCTGATGGAGCTGCTCGGGATCAGGAGCTTCGTATGGATCAACCGTAGAAGCCAAACAAGTGTGTGACTATAGCACAACATCAAAGCATATTATGGTGGATTCAGATCATGGAGATCAGCTATTTACACATAGGTATCAAGTTCTAAACTCAAATCAGTCTGCGAATATGATTTGCTGATCGATCGCATTTAAATTTTAAATTACATATTAGCATGTCTACATTCTAAGTAGGATTTTCTAATTTGATCAATGCATGCATAGGTTAATATTAGATTAATCTAATACTTCCACTATAATAATATTCAAAAAATATTTCAAAAAGCATGCTAAAATCCTGTGCGATTTCCTTCAGTACTGCCTTAGTTGAACAGATACTGTGATTTCTTAGCTCAGGATGGTGATCCTATCAAACTCGATGAAAATGATGAGGATCTGATCATCTATATGGATTCAATGCAGAGATCTAATTCCAAAAAATGGCTTGAAGCCATGAAATCTAAGATGAAGTCCATGAAAGTTAACAATGTGTGGACATTGGTTGACCCACCTGAAGGGGTTAAACCCTTTGGGTATAAGTGAGTCTTCAAAAGGAAGAGGGGTATAGATTGGAAGATGGAGATCTATAAATTCTATCTAATTGTCAAGGGGTATCATCAACATTATGGTATTGACTATGATGAGATGTTCTCTCCTATAGTAGTGCTTAAATCCAGTTGATAATGCTTGCGATAGCTGCCCATCTGGGCTATGGGATCTAGCAGATGGATGTGAAGATAACTTTTTTGAATGGAGAGTTGATCGAAAAGATATATATGATACAACCTGAGGGGCTCACATCCACAAATGAGTCCAAGGTATGCAAGCTTCAAAGATCCATTTATAGATTGAAGCAAGCATCTTGGCTTTGGAACATGCATTTTGATAAGGTGATCGAAATTATGGCTTCATTAAGAATGGAGAAGAGCCTTGCATTTACAAGTGGGCAAATGGTCTGGTAGTGGTATTTTTTATTTTGTACGTGGATGACATTCTCTTAATCAAGAATAATGTCCCCACACTATAGGAATAAAAGTTTGTCTATCATCTCAGTTCTCCTGAAGGACTTGGGTGAAGCATCCTACATCCTAGGGATAAAGATCTATAGGGATAGATCTAAGAGGATGCTTGGGTTATCCTAGTCTGGATACATAAAAACTATGCTAAAGAGGTTTAGTATGGAGAATTCCAAGAAGGGCTATCTTTTGATAGGCTAAGAAATTTCTCTCTCTAAGAAGGATTGTCCAACAACTCCTAAAGAGAGAGAGCATATGAGTAGAATACTATATACTTCAGTAGTGGGATCTATTATATATGCCATGATATGTACGAGCCTAGATGTGGCATACTCACTAGGAGTAGTGAGTAGATAACAATATAATCTAGGAGAAAACTATTGAAAAGTGGTGAAAACCATTCTTAAGTATTTGAGAATTATTAAGGACCAGTGGCTCGTTTATGGTGAGTCAGATTTGAAACTTATAGGGTTTACGGACTCCAGCTTTCAATCTAACCACGATGACAGCAGAAGCGTGTCAGGCTATATCTTTACCTTAAATGATGAAGCCATCTGCTGGAAGAGTTTCAAGTAGCACATTATGGCAGACACTGTATGTGAGGTAGAGTATGTCACGGCATCCGATGCCATGAAGGAAGAAGCTATGTGGCTGAGAAAGTTCATCACCGACTTTAGAGTAGCATCCTTCTTTGATAGTCCAGTCTTACTCTACTATGATAACACTGGTGCCATTGCTCAGACGAAGGAACTGAAGGCACACCAACAGACAAAGCACATATTATGCCACTACCATCTGGTCTGAGAGATCGTGGATCGAGGTGATGTCGATTTTTAGAAGATCGATGGAAAGAAGAAACTGGCCAACCCCTTCACTAAAGCTTTGGTAGTAAAGAAGTTTGACAACCACAAGTCGAAGATGGGTATTAGATACTATATTAAGTGGCTTTAGGATTAGTGAAAGTTATTGAAAAATATATCCTAAAGCTAATCGTTACTTATTAATGGTTATGCTATTTTGTAATTATAAATAATTTATTATTAAATAAAATTTTATTTTAAAATTTTCATCATAAAGTCTACATCTTCTAATGAACTCCATTTACGATGAAGTCCTTAGGACTATTTAGTTTTGATAAAGAAAGAATTTATCGATTAGTCCTTAAACTATTCACGATCAAATGATACGTTGTTAATTAGGACGACAATGTTTATCGAGTAGAGATTGTTGTATGCCATATAGATTGGTTGTTCTCTTAATCAAGGAGTGTGGAGACACTAATATGCCATACAGATGAGATACAAGGGTACATCATCATTGAACATGATCAAGTCTAGAGCATTCTGCTATTAAGAATTGCTCTGATGGGATATGGGTATAAGTGTCCCTTAGACCTGAGATCACCATGGTGGCTTGCAAGCAACTCACTATGCTTTGGTGCTAGACTACCTAAATTTTTAATTTAGTTAAGAAATATTTCTACACACAATCAACTACTTGTGAAGTCGGTGAGTGATCAAGATGGGATTGACTACTCCAAGAGTTTGGAGATAATGTATAGTTATATTTCAATTTAGCAAAACCTTGGCCAGAAAATCCATAAGATGGATTTGGTATTTTGAAATACAATGTGGATGACCTAATCAGGGTTGATAGTTAAAGTATGAGTTATTCTATGAGCATTTAGGTCAAGGGGATGAATTATACAAAAACTATATCCATACGGATTCTAAGAGTGTTGCTTTACACATTCAACCTATCCGACCGTCGGGTACCATTGCTAGATAGTCACTGTAATTGATATAAAAATTTATTTCTATGCTATTGGCATAGGTTCAAACCTATAGGATCACATACATAAGATGTCTCAATCTGATCGGATGGTTGATCAATGATTTAGAATCATTCTAAGGTCAAACAATCAATACGATTGATGTTTGACCTAGTGCAAGTATTATAGAAGAATCGTTTAGCAATCAGATTGCTAATTGACTTAATTTGATTGAGCCAAAGGACTGAGATCAATTATAATTAAATAAGATTCAATTAAATTTGGTTTGGATTTGATTGGATCAAGTCTAATTGATTTATTGGATAAGCCAATTGTAAGAAAGAATAAGTTACTATTCAATTAGGACTTACATGCACCCAATTTCTAATTTGATTAAAAATTAAATTAAATTTAAATTTAATTTAATCTAATTTAATTGGGTTCTTAGTTGGACTAAGATCATCTCAAATTGGGTTGTATTAGTTGAAGGGAAAAACCTATTTTTCGGATCAGATTCGTTTAGATCTGATTGGATCAGGAGGGATATTTTAAAATTTTTTTCTCTAAAATCCTAATCAGATCTGAGACTCCTCAAATCTGATATTATTGATCTAATAATAAAAATAAAATAAAAATAAAAATTAAATCTAATTTAATTATATCTTTATTTTGGGTAATCCAATTATCCTATGATGATCCTAATGTTTACCTAAGGTTCTGGATGTAGCCACGCAAGTACCTGGCCTCTACCGATATCCATTCAGGTAGGATCTGAAGATCTTCTCCTTCTCCATCAATCCTTCAAAAATTAGATATAGATATAATCTTGAAGGTCTTCAAAACTCCTTTTGAAGAACTATCGTTGTCTCTTGCAGCAGTGCTGCCTTCTTCCTTTTCTGGTGCCTCTCACTTGCTTGGATCGCATCTTATTCGTACCCAAAACACCTTGGTTGTGGAGAGAAGAGAGAGGACCAGAGGGTGGCATAGAGAAGGAAGGAGAGAGGCTTTGTGGCATGGGCTAAATGTAGAAGCATTAAAAACCTAGGTGTAGACAGGGTTTATATAGACCCTACTATGACATGCAGTGCCACATCATCCCGATCAATCATAGCCCTTTGAGCAATTAGATCTAACTCTGATTGGTGGGATGACATCATCTGATCCAATCAGATGAGAGACCCTCAAAACCCTTCTAAGATGGCACCAAGACTGGGTCAAACAAGAGTTTTTGGCACCACAGAGTTTAATCCCCTGAAGCAACCCTAGAGTCCCATTTGTATGGGACTCCTACTTTATCCTCATGAGGTGCATGCCTTCCTAGGCGTGCGCCCTCTTCCTGTCTACATTTAATAGGGGGACAAGGCCCCAAGTGAAGGGAAAATTCAGATTTTTTGGGTTAGGTTCTTGTTCAGATCTGATTGGATCAAGAGAGATATTTCAAAAATTTTTCTTTTGAATCCATATTAGATCTGAGATAATTCAGATCTGATTTTATAGATCTAATAAAATAAAATAAAAGTAAATTAAATCTGATTTAATTTGTACCTTTTGTTGGGTAATCAGATTACCCTATGATGATCCTGCTTATTCTGTGAGATTCTGGATCTAGCCACGCAAGTGCCTAGCCTCTACCAGTATCCACTCAGACTAGATCTGGAGATCTTCTCCTTCTTTATCACCTCTCCAAATATCAGATCTGGATCTGATTTGAAGGATCTTTAAAACTTCTTCTGAAGATCTAGAATCGTCTCTTGCAATAGTGTTGCCTTCTTACTTTCTTGTCACCTTTCTCTTGCCTAGATCGCACCAAACTGGAGCCCAAATCTTCTTTGGCATGGAGAGGAGAGAGAGGACCAGAAGATGGCATAGAGGAGGAAGAGGGGCAGCCTTGTGGTGTGGGCTATGGGTGATTCTCTCTAAATCTTGGCGCAGACAGGGTTTTTATAGAACCTGCTGCACCATGCAGTGCCACATCATGCCGGCCAATCACATCGCTTCGTGCAATCAAATTTAAATCTGATTAGTGGGATGACATCACCTGATCTAATTAGATGAGAGCCCCCTCAAATCATCCTTAAGTGGCACCAAGACTAGTCAAAGCTGAGTCTTAGGCGCCTAGCTAAGTTGATTCCAAGAAGCAACCTGGAGTCCCATCTATATGGGACTCCAGGCGTCCCTATCCTTGGACGCATGCCTCCCTAGGTATGCACCCCCTTCCTTTCCATTTTCTATTAAGAGGACAAGCCCCTATCTGCTCTCCTATGGGTGCATGACACATGGGCAGATGTCTAAGTGTCAAAGGTTAACGTTTGACCAAAGTCAAGAGATAAGAATTAGCAGGTGATGGAAAATGGCAGATGTTGTCTCAAATTTATCTCATAAATTAAGACAATCCTTTTCTGACCTAGACAAGCTCTAGTCAGACCAAGTAAAAGTACCTGAGTGAGCATAAATATATTTGACTTAGTCAAGATAACTTTTAATGATAGTAGAAGGAGAACATTAGGCTCAATCATGTGCTAGCATGATTTTTTTGAACCTAATTGAATCTAATTCAAATCAATTGAACTGAGTTAGTCTAATTGATGATATCCAGATCGAAACACTTATTTATATGATCCGATTTGGTTCAGTTCTGTATGGTAATGGGATATGTCATGATCTCTATCATCGACATCATCGAAACACCTTTCGATGGATCAGAACTCTTCTGATTCAGACAACTAGAATGATTGATCATCTAAATCATTCTAATTGCTCTCAAAATTTATCAATGAAACCAAGTAGTATATGGTGGCAACCCATCAAAACTGAAAATGAATCTCTCGATGCAGCCGCTTGTGTTATTAAGTTTTTCTATCTTGAGCTCCTATCAGATTAGGGTTAAGGTGAACTCGTCAAACCCTAATTTCTATCATATGATTTAATTATTTGATTCAAGTTCGATGTGAAAATCTTAATAGAAACTCTTTCTATTATTTCACTCTGCCATGACCATGAGCTTATGGACTTCATTCTCATGATCATCATAGGGCTGCTCCTCATCTACTGAGGTAGATAGATTCCCTCTTGGTGCAATCCAATTCCTATAATGAACATGCTATAGCCAACATACACATCAGGATTTCGAATGGCTAGGAGACTGAGTCATGGTGTTGTCAAACTATAACATCCTCAAGGTGAACTGCCGATGCACCTCAGGTCAAAGAACTAGATACACCACTATAGCTTTGAGCCAATCATCGACAAGAAGGTAGACTTCCTTATGACTACTCGAGGTGGTCATGTTCAGTGCCCTCATTCTCTAATGAGTACCTATACTCTTATTCCGATGTGTCTACACCGTAGACTCAGGACTCATCTACTATAAAGAAGTGATTGTACACCAACCTTCTGGATCAATCACCATCCTTATGATGATCCTACGATCGGGAGCATTTTATGAGTTAATAATGAAAATTCTTATCTTAAATTTCAACTCTTAAAAATAAGAATTATCATTACCATTAACTCAAGGGATGTATCACAGACACTAAATACATATTTATGATAGAAAATAACCTATTTTATTATTTATAGTTAAAATTATAATTTTGCCCCTAGAAGTGTATTACAAGTGTTAGCCAATTCTAGCTTCTAGGGCACACATATCTAACAAACTCCCACTTGAGCTAAAGCCAATTGGCTATAAATCTAAGTCCCATCCTCTCAAGGTGTGCTTCGATCTTCTGCTGGCCCAATGACTTTGTGAGTGGATCCACCGTATTATTTGTGGAGTCAACTCTCTTGACCTTAATGTAACCTTTCTCGAGGTAATTGCGGATTAGGTGGTATCGCCGCTCGATGTGCTTGGATTTCTGATGAGACCTCGGCTTCTTAGCTAGGGCTATGGCATTATTGTTGTCACAGTATAGAGAAATGGCATCTGATGGTATCACTCCAATCTCTATGGTAAACTTCTTATAATAGAATGCCTCCATCGTAGCTTCTGATGCAGCGATATATTCTGCTTCCATGGTGGAATATGCTATCACTGTCTGCTTGAAACTCTTCCAACTAACAACACCACTATTACACACAAACAAACTCCTAGATGTCGACTTTCGATCATCCACATCGGACATAAAATCCAAGTCTGTATATCCCTGAAATTGGAGTTCTTCATTTGCAAAAATCAACAACACATCCTTAGTTCTTCTTAAGTACTTAAGGATATATTTTACAGAAGTCTAATGTTCTTCATCTGGATTCAACTGATATCTGCTTGTGACACTCACAGCATGGGCTATATCAGGTCATATACATAACATGGCATACATGAGGCTCCCTATTGCTGAAACATAAGGGATCTTGCTCATGCATTCTATTTCCTCAGGTGTGCTAGGGCACATCTTCTTGGAAAGATGAATGCCATGTCTAAAGGGTATTAAACCTCTCTTAGAGTTTTCCATGCTAAACCTCTTTAGCACTTTCTCTATGTACATCTTTTGTGAAAGTCCTAGCATCCTATTCGGTCTATCTCTATAGACCTTAATTCCTAGAATAAAGGATGCTTCTCCTAGGTCTTTCATGGAGAATTCTTTAGATAACCACATTTTAACTGATGGTCAACATGGGAATATCATTCCCAATAAGGAGGATGTCATCCAAGTACAATACGAGGAAGACAACAGCGCTCCCACTGATCTTTTTGAAGACACATGGCTTCCTCCTTCGTTCTTTGATGAAACCAAATAATTTTGATCACATCATTGAAATGAGTATTTCCAGCTCCGAGATGCTTGCTTAAGTCCATATATGGACCTTTGCAGCTTGCATAACCTTGTGATCAGTATCACTGGATGTGAAACCTAGCGGCTGTTCCATATAGATATCTTTCCTCAAGATATCCATTTAAGAATGCCATTTTCACGTCCATTTGCCATATTTCATAATCAAAATAGGCTGCAATAGGCAAGCAATGTGCGAATGAATTTTAGCATAGCTACTAGGGGCAAAAAGGTATCCTGATAGTCAATGCCTTCGCGCTTGACTATAACCTTTTGCCACTAATCTAGCTTTGAATGTCTCCACATTCTCATCTGCACCAATCTTTTTCTTGTAGATCCATTTACACCCAATAGGTACTATACATTCTGGTGGATCTACCAAGGTCCAGACTTGGTTTGACTGCATCGAGTCAATTTCTGACTTCATTGCCTCTAACCATTTCTCAGAGTCGATATCTGATATCGCCTCATTATAGGTTTTGGGATCATCACTATGAACCCCATTACCTACGAAGAACATTTCCTTTATTTCCTTTGAAATAGTACCTAAGTACCTCTCAGGGGTACGAAAAACTCTTTTCGATCTACGAGAAGGAGGAATTGATTGTATTGGCTCAACCTGATTTGGTTTCATTTGGTTCTTAGCTTATTGCTCTTGTGAGACTTTCTCCTCAAGCTTGATCTGCTTTCCAATGCCGCTATCTTGAATAAACTATTTTTCAAGAAAGATGGCATGTCGACTCACAATCACATTGTGATCTTCTTGAATGTAGAAATAATATCCTAATGACTCTTTAGGATATCCTATGAATCGAGCTCTAAAGGACCTAAAGTCTAACTTGTCCGTAAGTTGTTGTCTTTTGACATGAGCCGGACAACCCCAAATTCTGAGATGACTCAGACTTGGTTTCTTACCATGCCATATCTCATACGGTGTGGTAGGAATGGTTTTAGAAGGAACCCTATTCAGTAAGTATATTGAAGTTTAACAAATGTGTCCCCAAAGAAAATCAGGAAGGTCTGTGAAGCTCATCATGGATCGGACCATATCTAATAGAGTCCGATTTCTCCATTCTGAAACCCCGTTGAGTTGAGGTGTTCCTGGTGGAGTCCATTGAGAGACTATGCCATTTTTCTTGAGATAGTCTAGAAATTCTTGACTAAGGTATTCACCTCCTCGATCTGATCGAAGAACCTTAATGGATTTTCCAATTTGCTTTTTCTACTTCATGTCTGAATTTCTTGAACTTTTCAAAAGCTTCAGACTTGTGTCTCATAAGATACACATACCCATACCTAGATAAATCATCGGTAAAGATTATGAAGTAGATAAAGTTGCCTCTAACCGGCACATCAAATGGGCTGCACACATCTGTATGTACTAGGGCAAGAGGATTCGTGTCCCTTTCTCCATGTCCTACAAAAGAGAATTTAGTCATTTTGCCATGAAGACAAGATTCACAAATTGGATATGACTCGAAAGTCAATGGACTCAATAGTCCGATTTTCTTCAATTTGTTAATCCTATCTTCTGCTATCTGATCTAGTCTTAGGTGCCATAGATACCTATCATTTGGACTATCCCTAGGTCATTTCATAGCATTCACATTTTGCTCGATATTAAAAATAGATACATCAATATGTAGCTGATAAAGACCATTAATAAGGAAACCACTTGCAATTTTATTTTTTTCATAAAGAATGTTACAATGGTCCTCAAGGAAACTAATTACATAGCCTTCTAGTGCTAGGCATGAAAAAGAAATCAAATTCCTGCTTGCTGCAGGCACATGATAACAATCTTTTAAAACTAAGTTTAAACTAGATGATAGTTGAAGAGGGTATGTTCCCATGACCTCGGTAGTAACTTTTGCTCCATTTTCGATGCATTGGATCATGTTACTATCCCTCAGCCTCCTACTATCCTTAAGACTCTACATAGAAGTACACAAATGAGCACTAGAACTAAAGTCAAGCACTCAATTGGATGCAAAAGAAACTGTAAGGTTAGACTCGATAATGAGCATACCTCTAGAAGGACCTGCCTCCTTCTTATTCTTCAGGGTGGCCAGGTAAGTTGGGCAGTTCCACTTCCAGTGGCCATCATTGTTGCAATGGAAACACTTTTCTTTATTAGCGGCCTTCTTCTTCAGCTTTATCTTTTTCTTCTTTCTTCCTTCCACCTTCTGCTTTTTCATAGATTTCTTCTTCTTTTCAAAAGACTTTCACTTGGAAGAAGTTTGTTCCATAGCAAGCACTGAGCCTTTAGAATCTTTCATGGAAAGCTTAGCAGTGACTAGCATGTTCATAAGTTCGGCCAGAAAATTTTGAAGTTTATGCATATGGTAGTTCATGATGAACTGCCCATATGCATCAGTCAAGGATTGCATAATTATATCATTCTATAGATCCAGGTCCAACTTCACTCCAAGCTTCTCAAGCTCTTCCAAATCCTTAATCATCATTAGATAATGATCTTGGACTGATTGTCCATCATGCATTTTAGCCTTGAATAGTCGTTAGTGACTTGATACTTGGCTGCGTGACTCTGTTCACCAAACATCTCTTGTAGGTGAGCCAGCATTTGGTGGACAGTCTTGATATCTTCATGTTGGTGCTGAAGCTCATCAGACATCGAGCCCAACATATAGTATCTGACCTTGTTATCTTCGTACGTCCATTTATCAAGAGACGCACTCTATTCAGTGGATGGACGAGCTGGTAAGGTGGAAAGATCCTGATCCAATACATGAGTTAACTTCTCAAAATCCAAAATAATTTTGAAGTTCTAGAGCCAATCCTTATAATTGGATTCGATCAGTCTATGGGTGTCTAGGATATGTGCTAGTGGATTGGATGCAGATATTTTTCTATAGAGAGTCAAAGTTTTTAGTTAGATATTGTAATTAAGACTTGACCAATTTATTTAGGAATTTTATTTTTAAACAAATTAGGTCTCATTATTTTCTCGGATCCCTACACTCCCTCTGTAGAGATGCAAAAATCTCCACGATTAATGATTTCTAGTGGATGGTGCGGTCCCACCAATTGATTCATCACCTCACCTAACAGTTATTGGTGATGTTAGCCAATGAGTGAACAACTCTTGTTCAATGATTCTCTAATCATGGTGCACCCAAACATAGTCTCTAATTCATGAATCTCATCATGTTCGAAATATTGATCCACTCCTTAGTTAAGTCAGACCCACCATTTGTATAGATTGAATTCCTAATTGAGTCTCTCATCATATTTGGAATATTGAGCCCAATCCATCCTCCAGCACATAGCATCCAATGCCTAATAGATATGGTTGCATCTTTTCAGTGCAACTGAACCACTGTAACCAATCGAGAATAATCAATCCTGGAAAGGGCCCGCACATCTATAATGGTGGAAGACCTAAAACTTAATCTTTTCTTAGAAAGATTTGATTTAGGTCTCATTAAACTAGACTTGACATAGTCATAACCATTATGACTAACCTAGTGGCATGGGTTAGCTTGGATTATTGACCACCTCAGATCAGGACTGAGCCAATAAATATGGTCAGGTAAGTGAGGTCAGTGGAAGGGATATGCCATTAACTCGACAAGAACGCATTCGAGTCGAGTAGCTCCCAATTAAAAACTAGTTAGTCATATCTGCCAGACTTATCTTAGACACCAAATTGTTGAGCCAGAATCAATTAGGTTAGCCTACAATCCAAACTCTGACCACTGAGCCTAATTAGGTCTTAGCTTGATCAATCACTCATGTGACTCAATCTTGACCCAGACTTAATCCTATTAGGCTGGTCAATTTAAGCACTATTGATCCCATCTAACCAACTCTTGATTCGATTTGATCAACCGCTTAGACCTAGTTGAGCTATCCAAGCCTGAACCCAATTTTATGAATATGTCTTATATCTGAAATTCTCAATTTTAGACCTAACATATATTTCATAATCTTAATTTTTAATTAAGTTTAGGGTTCACAAATAAAATATGTAAATAAAATCCTAGGGTTTCAGGATCTAGGATTTTGCAGAAAATAAGTTCTTGATTTTTGATTAAGGACGAATACGCAGCACCCCTACACATCATAAGAACATTCCATCGAATGGAAGGAGAGGACATTTAAATCCTACTTTGTTCTTATGACCGAATGGCCAAGGGGAACACCTTAATAAAAAGTATTAGACTACAAAACTAGTTAGATTTACATCATATATCTCATATATAAAAATTGATCTAACTATAAACATGTTTTGCATACATCTCATGTATCATATCATGCATATTTTCAGATCTAAGTTATCTCATAATTATCTAAAAGATTAGATTTAAATTGATCACATCAAAATAAATTCTAATCTAGATAATTATGTAGAACAATTCTACAACTAATCTAAACATGCATTCATCATATCTCATATGATCCAAAAATTAAATAATTTTATTTACTATTTTTTAGATCTTATTATAATATTTATAATATTAAAAAATAGTAAATAAATAGATCTAAAATCATAACTTAATCAAATTAAATTATAATCATGCAAGATTATGTATAGAACAATTCTATTTTATAACTAGTCATGCATCTTGTAAAACTTAGATCTAAATTATTTAATTTTAATTTTTTTTTATTTTAGATCTAATCACATCTCATGTGAAATCTAAAATTACCTAATTATTAGATCAAAATAAAATTATAATTAGATCTAAATAATTTAGGATAACCTAGCTTTGATACCAATTGAAGGGAAAATTTAGATTTTTCGGATCAGGTTTGTTTAGATCTGATTGAATCAAGAGAGATATTTTAAAATTTTCTTTTTTGAATCTATATCAGATCTAAGATATTTTAGATCTAATTTTATAGATCTAATAAAATAAAATAAAAGTAAATTAAATCTAATTTAATTTGTACCTTTTGTTGGGTAATTAGATTATCCTATGATGATCCTGTTGATTGCTTGAGGTTCTGGATCTAGCCATGCAAGTGCCTAATCTCTATCGGTATCCACTCAAGTTAGATCAGGAGATCTTCTTCTTCTTTATCACCTCTCCAAATATCAAATCTGAATCTGATTTGAAGGATCTTCAAAACTCCTTCTGAAGATCTGGAATCATCTCTTGCAGCAGTGCTGCCTTCTTCCTTTCTCATCACCTTTCTCTTGCCTGGATCACACCAAACTAGTGCCAAAATCTCCTTTGGCATGGAGAGGAGAGAGAGGACTAGAAGATGGCATGGAGGTGGGAGAGGGGCAGCCTTATGGCATGGGCTATGGGTGATTCTCTCTAAAGCTTGGTGCAGACAGGATTTTTATAGATCCTGCTATGCCATGCAGTGCCACATCATCCCGACCAATCACATTGCTTCATGCAATCAGATCTAAATCTGATTGGTGGAATGACATCACCTGATCCAATCAAATGAAAGCCCCCTTAAATCTTCCTTAGGTGGTGCCAAGACTGGTTAAAGCTGAGTCTTAGGCGCCTAACTAAGTTGATTCCAAGAAGCAACTTGGAGTCCCAACTGTATGGGACCCTCCCTACGCATGCACCCCCTCTTTTCCATTTCTGGCAAGGGGACAAGCCCCTATCTGCTCTCCTATGGGTGCATGACACATTGGCAGATGTGTAAGTATCAAAGGTCAATGTTTGACCAAAGTCAAAAGACAAAAATTAGCAAGTGATGGAAAATGGCAGGTGTTGTCTCAAATTTATCTCATAAATTAAGACAACCCTTTTCTGACCTAGACAAGCTCCAGTCAAACTAGGTAAATATATCTGAGTGAGCATAAACACATTTGGGTCAGTCGAGACAACTTTTAATGATAGTAGAAGGAGAACATTAGGCTCAATCTGTGCTAGCATGATTTCCTTGAACCTAATTGAATCTAATTCAAATCAATTGAATTGAGTTAGTCCAACTGATGAGGAGTCCAATTAAGTTAGGTCCAGTTCTGTATGGTAATGGGATATGTCATGATCTCTATCATCGATATCATCGAAACACCTTCCGATGGATCAGAACTCTTTTGATTCAGACAACTAGAATGATCGATCATCTAAATTATTCTAATTGCTCCTAAAATCCACCAGTGACATCTAGCAGTATATGATGGCAATCCATCAAAACTAAAAATGAACCTCTCGGTGCAGCTACTTGTGTGATTAAGTTCTTCTATCTTGAGCTCTGATCAAATTAGGATTAAGGTGTGCTCGTCAAACCCTAATTTCTATCATATAATTTAATCATTTGATTCAAGTCCGATGTGAAAACCTTAGTAGAAACTCTTTCTATTATTTCACACTGCCATTGCCATGGGCTTATGGACTTGATTCTCATGATCATCATAGGATTGCTCCTCATCTACCAAAGTAGATAGATTCCATCTTGGTGCAATCTAATTCCTACAATGAACATGCTATAGCCAACATACACCTTAGGATTCCGAATGGCTAGGAGATCGAGTCATGGTCTAGTCAAACTATAACACCCTTAAGGTGAACTATCGATGCACCTCAGATCAAAGAACTAGATACACCACTAAAACTTCGAGCTAGTCATCGACGAGAAGGTAGACTTTCTTATGACTGCTCGAGGTGGTCACGCACAGTGTCCTCATTCTCTAATGAGTATCTGTACTCTCACTTCGATGTCTCTACACCATAGCCAATTGACCTAAAGCCAATTGGCTACAAATCTAAGTCTCATCTTCTTAAGGTGGGCTTCGATCTTCTACTAGCCCAATGGCTTTGTAAGTGGGTCTGCCACATTGTCTGTGGAGTCGACTCTCTTGACCTCGACGTAACCTTTCTCAAGGTA
This sequence comes from Cocos nucifera, assembly GCA_006176705.1. Taxonomy (NCBI): domain Eukaryota; kingdom Viridiplantae; phylum Streptophyta; class Magnoliopsida; order Arecales; family Arecaceae; genus Cocos; species Cocos nucifera. The sequence goes on from QRFJ01004591.1 coordinate 62,038, forward strand.
ATCATGAATGAGGTAGTATTGCCGCTCGATATGCTTGAATATTTGGTGAGACCTTGGCTCCCTAGCAAGGGCTATGGCGCCATTATTATCACAGTACAGAGGAATGGCATCCGATGGCATCACTCCAATCTCTGTAGTGAACTTCTTGTACCAGAATGCCTCCTTCATAGCTTCTGATGCGGCGATGTACTCTACTTCCATGGTGGAATCTACTATCACTGTCTGCTTGAAACTCTTCCAACTGGTAGCACCACCATTACACACAAACAAAATCCTAGATGTTGATTTTCGATCATCCATATCAGACATAAAATCCAATTCTATATACTCCTGGACTTGGAGTTCTCCATTACCAAAAACCAACAACATATCCTTAGTTTTTCTCAAGTACTTAAGGATACATTTCACAGAAGTCCAGAGTTCTTCACCTGAATTTTACTGATATCTGCTCGTGATACTTACAGCATGGGCTATATCAGGTCGTGTACATAACATGGCATACATGAGGCTCCCTATTGCTAAAGCATAAGAGATCTTGCTCATGCGTTCAATCTCCTTAGGTGTGTTGGGACACATTTTCTTGGAGAGATGAATGCCATATCTAAAGGGTACCAATCCTCTCTTAGAGTTTTTCATGCTAAACCTCTTTAGCACTTCTTCTATGTACATCTTCTATGAAAGACCTAGCATCCTATTCGGTCTATCTCTATAGACCTTAATTCCTAGAATGAAGGATGTTTCTCTTATGTCTTTCATGGAGAATTCTTTAGATAACCATATTTTAACTATGGTCAACATGGAAATATCATTCCTAATAAGGAGGATATCATCCACGTACAGTACGAGGAAGATAATAGTGCTCCCACTGATCTTTTTGAAAATACATGGTTCCTCCTTGTTCTTGATGAAACCAAAGAATTTGATCACATCATTAAAACGAGTATTCCAGCTCCGAGATGCTTGCTTAAGTCCATATATGGATCTTTGCAGCTTGCATACTTTGTGATCAGCATCACTGAATGTAAAACCTAATGGCTGTTCTATATAGATATCTTCCTCAAGGTATCCATTTAAGAATGCTATTTTCACGTCCATTTTTTATATTTCATAATCGAAATAGGCTACAACAGCAAGCAATGTGTGGATGGATTTTAGCATGGCTACTGGTAAAATGGTATCCTGATAGTCAATGCCTTCGCACTGACTATATCCTTTTGCCACTAATCTAACTTTGAATGTCTCCATATTTCCATCTGCACCAATCTCTCTTATAGATCCATTTTCACCTAATAGGTACTATACCTTTAGGTGGATCTACCAAGGTCCAGACTTGGTTTGAGTGTATCGAGTCAATTTCTGACTTCACTGCCTCTAACCATTTCTTGGAGTCGATATCCGATATCACCTCGGCATAGGTTTGGGGATCATCACCATGAACCCCATTACCTATGAGGAATATTTTCTCTACTTCTTCTAAAATAGTACCTAAGTAGCTCTTAGGAGGATGAAAAATCCTTTTTGATCTACAAGATGGAGGAGGTAGTGATTGTATTGGCTCAACCTGATTTGGTTCCATAGGATCCTTAGCTCATTGCTCTTGGGAGACTTTCTCCTCGAGCTTGATCTGCTTTTCAATGCCACCATGTTGAACAAACTATTTTTCAAGAAAGATGGCATGTCGACTCACAATCACATTGTGATCTTCTGGAATGCAGAAATAATACCCTAATGACTCTTTAGGATATCCTAGGAATCGAGCTCTAAAGGACCTAAAGTCTAACTTGTCCGCTTGTTGTCTTTTGTCATGAGTCGGACAACCCCAAATTCTGAGGTGACTCAGACTTGGTTTCTTACCATGCCATATCTCATATGGTGTGGTAAGAACAGTTTTAGAAGGAACCCTGTTCAGTAAGTATATTGCAGTTAACAAACAGTATCCCCATAGAAAATCAGGAAGATCTATGTAGCTCATCACGGATCGGACCATATCTAATAGGATCAAGTTCCTCCATTCTGAAACTCCGTTGAGTTGAGGTGTTCCTGATGGAGTCCATTGAGAGACTATGCCATTTCTCTTGAGATACTCCAAGAATTCCCGACTAAGGTATTCACCTCCTTGATCTGATCGAAGAACGTTAATAGGTTTTCTAGTTTGCTTTTCTACTTTATGTCTGAACTCTTTGAACTTTTCAAAGGCTTTAGACTTGTGTTTCATAAGATACACATACCCATACCGAGATAAATCATCGATAAAGGTGATAAAATAGACAAAGTTGCCTCTAGCCGGCACATCAAATGGACTGCATACATTAGTATGTACTAGGGCAAGTAGATCCGTGCCCTTTTTCCCATGTCCTACCAAAGAGAGCTTAGTCATTTTGCCATGAAGATATGATTCATAAATTGGATATGACTCAGAAGTCAATAGACTCAATAGCCCAATTTTTTCTAATTTGTTAACCCTATCTTTTGCTATATGACCTAGCCTTAGGTGTCATAGCTACCTATCATTTGGACTATCCCTGGGTCGTTTTGATCCTATGGCATTCACATTTTGCTCGATATTAAAGACAGATACATCAATATGTAATTGATAGAGACCGTTAATAAGGAAACCACTTATAATTTTATTTCTTTCATAAAGAATATTGCAATGGTCCTTAAGAAAACTAATTACATAGCCTTCTTGTGCTAAACATGAAAAAGAAATCAACTTCCTAATTGCAGCAGGCATATAATAACAATCCTTAAGTATTAAATCTAAGCTAGATGATAGTCAAAAAGGGTAGGTTCCCATGACCATAGCAGCAATTCTTGCTCCATTTTTGACGTGTAGGATCATCTCAGCATCCCGCAGCCTCCTGCTATCCTCAAGACCCTACATGGAAGTACACAAATGAGCACTAGAACCAGAGTCAAGCACCTAATTGGATGTAGAAGAAATCGTAAGGATAGATTCAATAACGAGCATACCTCCAAAAGGACCTGCCTCCTTCTTATTCTTTAGGGTAGTCAGGTATGTAGGACAGTTTCACTTTCAGTGGCCATCAGTATTACAATTGAAATAGTTTTCTTTATCAGTGGCCTTTTTCTTCAGCTCTGCTTTCTTTTTCTTTTCACCTTCCATCTTCTACTTTTTTACAGACTTCTTCTTTTCAAAAGACTTTCTCTTGGGAGAAGTCCGTTCCATAGCAAGTACTATGCCTTTAGAACCTTTCATAGAAAGCTCAGCAGTAACTAGCATATTCATAAGCTCGACTAGAGTATTCTGAAGTTTATGCATATGGTAGTTCATGATGAACTGTCCATATGCATCAATCAAGGATTACAGAATTATATCATTATGTAGATCCTAATCTAACTTCACTCCGAGCTTCTCAAGCTCTTTTAAGTCCTTGATCATCATCAGATAATGATCTTGGACTGACTGTCCATCATACATTTTAGCCTTAAACAGTCATTTAGTGACCTGATATTTGGCTGCGTGACTCTGTTCACCGAACAACTCTTGCAGATGAGCCAACATTTGGCGGGCAGTCTTGATATCTTCATGTTGACGCTGAAGCTCATCTGACATCGAGCCTAATATGTAGTATCTGGCCTTATTATCTTCATCCATCTACTTGTCAAGAGATGCTCTCTGTTCAGTGGATAGGCGAGCTAATAAGGTGGGGGGATCCTGGTCCAATACACGAGTCTACTTCTCAAAATCCAAAATAATTTTAAAGTTTTGGAGCCAATCCTTGTAATTGGATTCGATCAGTCTATGGGTGTCCAGAATACGGGCTAGTGGGTTGAACGTAGACATTTTTCTTTATACTGTAGAGAGTCAAAGTTTCTAGTTAGATTTTGTAATTAAGACTTGACCAATTTATTTAAAAGTTTGATTTTTAAATAAATTAGCTCCCACTGTTTTCTTGGATCCCTACACCCTCTCTGTAGAGATGTGAAAATCTTCACAGTTATTGATTTCTAATGGATGGTGCAGTCCCACCAACTGACTCATCACCTCACCTAATAGTTATTAATGATGGATTAGCCAATAAGTGAACAATGCTTGTCCAATGATTCTCTAATCATGGTGCACCTAGACTTGATCTCTAATTCATGAATCTCTCCATGCCCAAAATATAGATCCATTCCTTAGTTAAGCTAGACCAACCATTTGTACAGATTGGATTCCTAATTGAGTCTCTCACCGTATCCAAAATATTGAGCCAAATCCATCCTCCAGCCTGTAGCATCCAATGCCTAATAGACATGGTTGCATCTTCTCGATGCAACTGAACCACTGTGATCAGTTGTTAACAATCAACTCCAGGAAGGGCCCGCACATCTACAATGGTGGAAAACCTTAGACTTAATTTTTCTTCGGGAGATTTGATTTAGGTCTCTTTAAACGTGACTTGACATAGCTATAACCATTATGACTAACCTAGTGGCATGGGTCAGCTTGGATTGTTAGTCACCTTAGATCAGGACTGGGCCGATAAATATGGCCAGGTATGTGAGATCGGTGGAAGGGATATGCCATTAACTCGACAAGAATGCATTCGAGTCAAGTAGTTTCCAATTAAAAATTAGTCGATCGTATCTGCCAAACTTACCTTAGACACCAAATTATTGAGCCAGAATCAACCAAATTAGCCTACAATCCAGACTCTAACCACTGAGCCTAATTAGGTTTTAACTCGATCGATCACTCATGTGACTTGACCTTGACCCAGATTTAATCCTATTAGGCTGGTCAATTTAAGCACTCTTGATCCCACCTAACCAACTCTTGATTCGATTTGATCAACCGCTAGACCTAATTGAGCTACCTAAGCTCGAACTCAATTTTATGAATATGTCTTAGATTTGAAAATTCTTGTTTTAGACCTAACATATTTTAAAATCTTAATTCTTAATTAAGTTTAGGATTCATAAATAAAATATGTATATAAAATCCTAGGATTTTAGTATCTAGGATTTTGTAGAAAATAAGTTTTTTATTTTTGATTAAGGATGAGCATGCAGGACCCCTACACACCATATGAACACCCCATCAAATGAAAGAAAAGGATCTTAATCAGAAACATGATAAATCTACAAAACTAGTTAGATTTACATCATATATCACATATATAAAAATTGATCTAACTAAAAATATATTTTGCATACATCTCATGTATCATATCATGCATACTTTTAGATCTAAATTATCTCATAAACATCTAAAAAATAAGATTTAAATTTGATCATATGAAATTAAAATTTATTCTAGATAATTTTGTAGAATTATTCTACAACTAGTCTAAACATGCATCTATCATATCTCATATGAATAAATTAAATAAATTTATTTTCTATTTTTTAGATCTAATTATAATATTTATAATATCAAAAATAATAAATAAATAGATTTAAAAATTATAATTAATTAAATTAAAATTATGATTATGCTAGACTATACATAGAATAATTCTATTCCTAGTCTAGTCATGCATCTCATACATCTTAGATCTAGATTATTTAATTTTTATTTTTTTTATTTTAGATCTAATCATATTTAATATAACATCTAAAATCATCTAATTATTAGATTAAAAATAAATTAAAATTAGATCTAATGAATTATGAAACCTGGCTCTGATACCAGTTGAAGGAAAAAATCTATTTTTTGGATCAGGTTCGTTCAGATCTGATTGGATCAGGAGGGATATTTCAAAAATTTTTCCTCTGAGATTCTAATCAAATATGAGACTCCTCAAATCTGATCTTATTGATCTAATAATAAAAATAAAATAAAAATAAAAATTAAATCTAATTTAATTATATCTTTATTTTAGGTAATCCAATTATCCTATGATGATCCCAATGTTTGTCTAAGGTTTTGGATGTAGCCACGCAAGCACTTGGCCTCTACCAATATCCACTCAGGCAGGATCTGGAGGTCTTCTCCTTCTCAATCAATCCTCCAAAAATTAGATATAGATCTGATCTTAAAGGTCTTCAAAGCTCCTTTTGAAGAACTATTATTGTTTCTTATAGTAGTGCTGCCTTCTTCCATTCTTGGCATCTTTCACTTGCTTGGATCGCACCTTTTTCATGCCCAAAACCCCTTGGGTGTGGAGAGGAGAGAGAGGACCAGCGGGTGGCATGGAGGAGGGAGAGAGGCTTTGTGGCATGGGCTAAAGGTAGAAGCATTAAAATCCTAGGCGTAGACAGGGTTTATATAGACCCTGCTGCACCATACAATGCCACATCATCCCGACCAATCATGGTCCTTTGAGCAATCAGATCTAATCTGATTGGTGGGATGACAACATTTGATCTAATCAGATGAGAGATCCTCAAAACCCTCCTAAGGTGGTGCCAAGACTGGGTCAAACAAGAGTTCTTGGTGCCACAGAGTTTAATCCCTTGAAGCAACCCTGGAGTCCTATCTGTATGGGACTCCTCCTTTATCCTCATGAGGCACACACCTCCCTAGGCATGCACCCTCTTTCTGTCTACATTTAGTCGGGGGACAAGGCCCCAAGTACTCTCCTATAGGTGCAAGACACATGGACAGATGTCCAAGTCTCCAGAATCAACATTTGATCAATATCCAAAAATAGGAATTAGCAGATGACCAAAAATGGTAGGTGTTGTCTTAAATTTATCTCATAAATTAAGACAATCTTTTTCTAATCTAGACGAGCTCCAGTCAGACCAAGTAAAGGTTCTTGAGTGAGCCGAAACATATTTGGCTCAGTCGAGACAAGCTTTAATGATTATTAAAGGAGAACATTAGGCTCAATCGTATGCTAGAACGATTTTCTTGAACCTAATTGAATCTTATTCAAATCAATTGAACTGGGTTAGTCTAATTGACGACATTCAGATCCAAATTCTAGTTTGTGTGATCCAGTTAGATTCAATTTCATATGGTAATGGGATATGTCACGATCTCTATCATTGACATCATCGAAACATCTTTCGATGGATCAAAATTTTTTTGATTCAGACAACTAGTATGATCGATCATCCAAATCATTCTTATTGCTCCCAAAATCCACTAGTGACACCTAGCAGCATATGGTGGCAACCAATCAGATCTGAAAGTGAACCTCTCAGTGCATAGGTTCATCTATATTGAGCCTCGATTGGATTAGGGTTAAGGTGATCTCATCAAATCCTAATATCCATCATATGAATTAATCATTCGATTCAAGTCCAATGTAAAAATTCTAATAGAAACTCTTTCTATTATTTCACTCTGCCATGGCCATGGGCTTATGGACTTGATTCTCATGATCATCATAGGGCTGCTCCTCATCTACCGAGGTAGATAGATCCCCTATTGGTGCAATCCAATTCCAACAATGAACATGCTATAGCCAACATACACTTCAGGGTTTCGAATGGCTAGGAGACTGAGTTATGGTGTAGTCAAACTATAACACCATCAAGGTGAACTGCCGATGCACCTCAGATCAAAGAACCAAACACACCACTGTAACTTCGAGCTAGTCATTGACGAGAAGGTAGACTTCCTCATGACTGCTCGAGGTGGTCACACTCAATGTCCTCGTTCTCTAACGAGTACCTATACTCTCGCTCCGGTGTCTCTACACCATAGACTCAAGACTCATCTATCCTAAAGAAGCGATCATACACCAACCTTTCAGATCAATCACCATCCTCATGATGATCCTACGGTTGGAAGCATTTTATGAGTTAATAATGAAAATTTATGTCTTAAATTTTCAACTCTTAAAAAATATGAACAATCATTACCGTTAACTCAAGGGATGTATCACAGATACTTTCAAATACACACCGTGACAGAAAATAATCCATTTTATTATTTATAGTCAAAATTATAATTTTGCCCTTAGAAGTGTATTATAAGTTTCAGCCAATCTAGCTTCTAGGGCACATATATCTAACATTAGTTTTGGTTTAATTAGGTTTAAATAACAACTTGGACCAAATCAAAACTAAAAGTCCTAGTGTGACAAGGACTTCTCCACCTTGCGCCACTTGAGTTCTCATGCCCTCCCACGCCAAATATTTTTGCCTTTTTCTATGAAACCTCTCTTTTTCAGAGAGAGGATCTGCAACCCATGCCCCATATCTTTCTCACATGGAGGTTTTGGTTTTGACCAAGTCAAAACAAGTGTTTGTTTCGATTTGAAATTCTACCTAATAGAGTTTTAAGGAACCAGAATTCTTCTCCATGTGTGGTGCCTTCCCTCCTATTTTTCCTCTGATGTTTTCATAGGAAGTAGAAAATTATTGTATGCATTCTCCCTGGTTTCCACACCAAAGAATAAGGAGGGGGCACCCAAGAGTTGGGCACCCCAATCCTTGCTCAATTTGGACATGCATTTCTAGACTTTTAACCTAGACAAGGACTCTATCATAACTCTCTATTTAAAGGGAGTTAGGGCATGAATTTTCTATAGAGATTAGACCTAAGAGAGAGATTTTGGGGCATAGGAAGCTTGGGCACAAAAAGGATTTGGGCATGGTGCTTTGTTGAGACACAAACCATTGTTTCTTGGTGAGAAAAAAGTAAGGAGAAGAAAGGGTTCTTCTCTAGGGTTCTTTTACTTCTCTTCTTCCTCTGTTTTGTAAGATTTTAGAAGAGTGTTTTCTTTTCCAAATCTTTCACATCTCCTTTGATTATTGAAAGGTTCAAGTTTTGGAGAAGGAGAGTTGTGATCAACTATCAAAGAAGGATCGGCACAGTACTAGCATACTATGCTGATTTTCAGTCGCTGGACTTTGGATCAATGATCGAGGCTTCGTGTCGACTTTCCATTAAGGCTGGATGCATATGTAGCTTGAAATGATCACCTCAGCCTTTGATCAGCAAGTTGAGGACCCCAACTTGCAAATGGTAAAAGAGTTTCGATCTCTTTCTCCCATAAGATTAGATCTAGTTTTGGTTTGATGTTGATATGATCAACATCATAATCTTTATTTGATATTTAATTTCAGATTTATTAGAATGCATAGATCATGAAATTAGATCCTAGGTCTAGAGTTTAATTATGCATTTTAATAAATTAATATGATTAATTTATTTCTTTCGCTGATCTATTTTAGAAAAGTTTCAAAATACCTACATGAAACCCAAGATTTTTCCTTCAGCCCTCGGTCGCCTCCTACCTCCCTGAGCCCCCGACCATTTCCCTTAGTTGCCACCAGCCCACCTCTCTGAGCTCCTGTCTGCAAGCACCTGACCTCCTCTCACCTCCTCAAAACCCCGACCTGCCATTCCCTTCTCCCCCACCCTTTGGTCCCCCTGCCACCCCCTATTTGCCCCCGATCACCTCCCCTTGGCTACACCTGACCCACCTCCTCGAATCTCCAGCTGCCTCCCACCTCTCCAGGCTATTGGGTGCAAGCTCCCAACCTCCTGCCACCCCAAAACCCTGGCCCACCACCCTCCTCTCTCTCGTTGTTCGATTCCCCTACCACCCCCTCCTCCCCCTAGCCACCTCCCCTCGGCTACACCTAGCCCGCCTCATTGAACATCTGGCCACCTCCTGCCTTCCTGAGCCCCCAACCCTTCGATTCTCCAGCCACCCCTTTCTCCCCTGACCAGTGGCTTCCCCGACTATCTCCCCATGGCTGCACCCGGCCTGCCTCTCCGAACCCCCGACCACCTCCTGCCTCTCCGAGCCTGTGGGTGCAAGCTCCCAACTTCCGGCTTTCCTAAAATCCTAGCTTGCCACCCTTCTCTCCCTCATCGTTTGGTTTGCCCATCTGTTAGATATGTGTGCCTTAGAAGATAGATTGGCTGACACTTGTAATACACTTCTAAGAAAAAAATTATAATTTTAACTATAAATAATAAAATAGATTATTTTCTATCACAGTGTGTATTTGAAAGTATCTATGATACATCCCTTGAGTTAATGGTAATGATAGTTCATATTTTTAAGAGTTGACAATTTAAGACAAATTTTCATTATTAACTCATAAAATGCTCCCGACCGTAGAATCATCATAAGGATGGTGATTGATCCAGAAGGTTGGTGTACGATCACTTCTTTAGGATAGATGAGTTTTGAGTCTACGGTGTAGAGACACTGGAGCGAGAGTATAGGTACTCATTAGAGAATGAGAAAACTGAGCGTGACCACCTCGAGCAGTCATCAGGAAGTCTACCTTCTCATCGATAACTGGCTCGAAGCTATAGTAGTGTGTCTAGTTTGTTGACCTGAGGTGCATCGGAAGTTCACCTTGAGGGTGTTATAGTTTGACTACACCATAACTCGATCTCCTAGCCATTCAGAATCTTGAGATGTATGTTGGCTATAGCATGTTCATTATAGGAATTGGATTACACCAATAGGGGATCTATCTACCTCGATAGAAGAGGAGCAGCCCTATGATAATCATGAGAATCGAGTCCATAAGCCCATGGCCATGGCAGAGTAAAATAATAGAAAGAGTTTCTATTAGGGTTTTCACATTAGACTTGAATCGAATGATTAATTCATATGACGGATATTAGGATTTGACGAGATCACTTTAACCCTAATTCGATCGAAGCTCAAGATAGAGGAACTTAATCACACAGATAACTACATCGAGAGGTTCATTTTTAGTTCTGATGGGTTGCCACCATATGCTGCTAGGTGTCATTAGTGGATTTTGGGAGCAATTAGAATGATTTGGATGATTGATCATACTAGTTGTCTGAATCAAAAAAGTTTTGATCCATCAAAAGGTGTTTCGATGATGTCGATGATAGAGATCGTGACAAATCCCATTACCATATGGAATTGAACCTAACTAAATCACACAAATAAGGGTTTAGATCTAGATATCATCAATTAGACTAACCTAGTTCAATTGATTTGAATAAGATTCAATTAGGTTCAAGAAAATCATGCTAACACACGATTAAGCCTAATGTTCTCCTTTAACAATTATTAAAGCTTGTCTCGACTGAGCCAAATGTGTTTGGACTCACTCAGAAACTTTTACTTGGTCTAACTAGAGTTTGTCTAAGTCAGAAAAGGGTTGTCTTAGTTTATGAGATAAATTTGAGACAACACCTGTCATTTTTCATCACCTACTAAATCTTGTCCTTGGACTTTGGTCAAATGTTGATCTTTGACACTTAGACATCTGCCCATGTGTCATGCACCCATAGGAGAGAACATTGACCCTTGTCCCCCTGCTAAAAGATAGATGGATAAAGGGTGCATTTCTAGGGAGGCGTGCACCCCATTTGGATATGGATTGGAGTTCCATATAGATGGGACTCCAGTTGCTTCAGGGAATCAACCTGGATGGTGCCATGGAGTCCTGTTTGACCAGTCTTGGTGCCATCTATGGAGAGTTTTGAGAGACTCTAATTTGATTAGATATGATAATGTCATCCCACTAATCAGATTTAGATCTGATTGCATAAAGGGCTGTGATTGGTCAGGATGTTGTGGCACTACATGGTGCAATAGGGTCTATAAAAATCCTATCTATGCCTAGATTGAGAGAGCTTCTACCTTAGCCCACGCCACATAGCCCCTCTCCCTCCTTCTTCATGCCACCCTCTAGTCTTCTCTCTCCTCTCCATGCCCAAGAGGCTTTGGACACAAGTTAGGTGTGATCCAAGCAAGAGAAAGGTGATAGGAAAGGAAGAAGACAACACTGCTACAAGAGACAACGATTGATCTTCAAAATGTATTTTGAAGACCTTCAAGATCAGATTCAGATTTGATTTTAGAGGATTGATTAAGAAGAAGAAGATCTCCAGATCCTGTCCGAGTGGATACCGATAGAGGTCAGATGCTTATGTGGCTACATCCAGAACCTCAGGTAAACATCGGCATCATCACAGGGTAATAGGATTACCCATAACAAAGGTATGATTAAATTAGATTTTATTTTATTTTTTTTTATTTTTATTAGACCAATAAGATTTGATCTGAAGAATCTCATATCTAATTAGGATCTTAGAGAAAAATTTTTAAAATACTCCTCTTGATCTAATTAGATATGAACGAACCTACATCGAAAAAATAGGATTTTTCCCTTCAACTGATATCAGAGCCAGGTTCCAAAATTTATTAGATCTGATTTTAATTTATTTTTAATCTAATAATTAGATAATTTTAGATGTCACATAAGATATGATTAAATCTAAAATAAAAAAATTAAATAATTAAATAATCTAGATCTAAGATGTATAAGATGCACGACTAGACTAGGAATAAAATTATTCTATGTATAGTCTAATATGATTATAATTTTAATTTAATTAATTATAATTTTTAGATCTATTTATTTATTATTTTTTGATATTATAAATATTATAATTAGATCTAAAAAATAAAAAATAAATTTATTTAATTTATTCATATGAGATATGATAGATGCATGTTTAGAACAGTTGTAGAATAATTCTATAAAATTATCTAGAATAAATTTTTATTTAATATGATCAATTTAAATCTTATATTTTAGATATTTATGAGATAATTTAGATCAAAAAATATGCATGATATGATACATGAGATGTATGCAAAACATGTTTTTAGTTAGATCAATTTTTATATATGATATATGATGTAGATCTAACTAGTTTTGTAGATTTATCATATTTCTGATTAAGGTATTCTCCTTGGCCGTTCGATTATAAGAACGAAGTAGGATTTAAAGATCCTCTCCTTCCATTCGATGGGATGTTCTTATGATGTGTAGGGGTATTGTGTATTCATCCTTAATTAGAAATCAAAAAAACTTATTTTCTACAAAACCCTAGATCCTAAAATCCTAGGATTTTATTTACATGTTTTCTTTATGAACCCTAAACTTAATTAAGAATTAAGATTATGAAATATATTAGATCTAAAATTGAGAATTTTTAGATCTAAGGTATATTCACAAAATTAGGTTTGGGCTTGGGTAGCTCAATTAGATCTTGTGGTTGATCAAATTGAATCAAGAGTCGGTTAGATGGGATCAAGAGTGCTTAAATTGATAGCCGAATAGGATTAAGTTTGGATCAAGGTCGAGTCACATGAGTGATCGATCAAGTTAAGACCTAATTAGGCTCAATGGTTAGAGTCTGGATTTTAGGCTAACCCGATTGGTTCTGGCTCAACAATTTGGTGTCTACGTTAAGTTTGGCAGATACGATCGACTGATTTTTAATTGGAAGCTACTCGACTCGAATGCATTCTTGTCGAGTTAATGACATATTCCTTCCACCGGTCTCACTTACTTGGCCATATTTATTGACTTAGTCCTAATCTAAGGTGGCTAACGATCCAAGCTAACCCATGCCACTAGGTTAGTCTTAATGGTTTTGGCTATGTCAAGTCAAGTTTAAAGAGAACTAAATCAAATCATCCTAAGAAAAGATTAAGTCGAAGGTCTTCCACCATTGTAGATATGCAGGCCCTATTCAGGGTTGATTGTTCTCGACTGGTCATAGTGGTTCAGTTGCACCGGAAAGATGCAACCATGTCTATTAGGCATTGGATGCTACGGGCTGGAGGATGGATTGGGCTCAATATTCTGGATACGGTGAGAGACCCAATTAGGAATCCAATCTATCCAAATGGTGAGTCTGACTTAGCTAAGGAGTGGATCAATATTTCAGCCATGGTGAGATTCGTGAATTAGAGACCAAGCTTAGGTGCACCATGATTAGAGAATTATTGGACAAAAGTTGTTCACTCATTGGCTAACCCATCATCAATAACTATTAGGTGAGGTGATGAGTCAGTTGGTGGGACTGCACCACCCACTAGAAATCAGTAATCATAAAGATTTTCACATCTCTACAGAGGGAGTGTAGGGATATGAGGAAATAGTGGAAGCTAATTTACTTAAAAATCAAACTCCTAAACAAATTGGTCAAGTCTTAACTACAAAATCTAACTAGAAATTTTGACTCTCTATAGGAAAAAGAAAAATATTCGCATCCAACCCACTAGCCCATATTCTGGACACCCATAGACTGACAAGACCGAATTACAAGGATTGGCTCCATAACTTTAAAATTATTTTGGGTTCTGAGAAGTTAACTCATGTATTAGACTAGGATCCTCCCACCTTATCAGTCCGTCCATCCGCTGAACAGAGAGCGTCTCTTGATAAATGGACGGATGAAGATAGTAACGTCAGATACTACATGTTGGGTTTGATGTCTAATGAATTTCAGTGCCAACATGAAGATATCAAGATTGCCTGCCAAATGTTGGCTCACTTGCAAGATTTGTTTGGTGAACAGAGTCGCATAACCAAAAATTAGATTACTAAATGACTGTTTAAGGCTAAAATGTGTGATGGACAGTTAGTTCAAAATCATTGTTTAATCATGATCAAGAACTTGGAAGAGCTTGAGAAGCTCGGAGTAAAGTTAGATCAAGATCTATAGAATGATATAATTCTGCAATCCTTGATTGATGCATATGGGCAGTTCATCATGAACTACCATATGCATAAACTTTAGAATACTCTGGCTGGGCTTATGAATATACTAGTTACTACTGAGCTTTCTATGAAAGGCTCTAAAGGCTTAGTACTTGCTATGGAATGGACCTCTTCCAAGAGAAAATCTTTTAGAAAGAAGAAGTCTGTGAAAAGGCAGAAGGTGGAAACAAAAGAAAGGCAGAGCTAAAAAAAAAGGCTGCTGACAAAGAAAAATATTTTCATTATAATATTGATGGCCATTGGAAGTAGAACTGCCCTACATACCTGGCCATCTTGAAGAATAAGAAGGAGACAGGTCCTTCTGGAGGTATGCTCGTTATTAAATCTAAACTTACGATTTCTTCTGCATCCAGTTGGGTGCTTGACTTTGATTTTAGTGCTCATTTATGCACTTCTATGTAGGATCTTGAGAATAGCAAGAGGCTGAGGGATGGTGAGATGATCCTACGTGTCAAAAATGAAGCAAGGATTGCTACTATGGCTGTGAAAATCTATCCTCTTTGACTACCATCTGGCTTAGATTTAGTACTTAGGGATTGTTATTATGTACCTACTACAAGTAGGAATTTGATTTCTATTTCATGTTTAGCATAAGAAGGCTATGTAATTAGTTTTCTTAAGGACCATTGTAATATTCTTTATGAAAGAAATAAAATTATAAGTGGTTTTCTCATTAACAGTCTCTACCAATTACATATTGATGTTTCTATCTTTAATATCGAGCAAAATATGAATGCCATAAGATCAAAATGACTCAAGGATAGTCCAAATGATAGATATCTATAGACCTAAGGTTAGGTCATATAGCAGAAGATAAGATTAACAAATTGAAGAAAATCGGACTATTGAGTCCATTGACTTTCAAGTCATATCCAATTTGTAAATCATGTCTTCATGAAAAAATGACTAAGCTCCTATTTGTAGGACATGGGAAAGGGCCACGGATCTCCTAGCCCTAGTACATACTGATGTGTGCGGCCCATTTGATGTGCCGGTTAAAGGCAACTTTGATTACTTCATGACCTTAACCGATGATTTATCTTGGTATGGTAACGTGTATCTTATGAGACACAAGTCTAAGCCTTTAAAAAGTTCAAAAAATTCAGACATGAAGTCGAAAAGCAAACTAAAAAACTTATTAAGATTCTTCGATTAGATCGAGGAGGTGAATATCACAGTCGAAAATTCCTAGACTATCTCAAGCAAAATGGCATAGTCTCTCAATGGACCCCACTTGAAATACCTCAACTCAATGGGGTTTCAGAACGGAGAAACTGGACCCTATTAGATATGGTCTGATCCATGATGAGCTTTATAGAACTTTCTAATTTTCTTTGGAGATATAGTCTGTTAACTGCTATATATTTACTAAATAGAATTTTTTCTAAAATCATTCCTACCACACCGTATGAGATATGGCATGGTAAGAAACCAAGTCGAAGTCATCTCAGAATTTGGGGTTGTCCGGCTCATGTCAAAAGACAATAAGTGGATAAGTTAGACTATCGATCTTTTAGAGCTTGATTTATAGGATATCCTAAAGAATCATTAGGATATTATTTCTACATTCCAAAAGATCATAATGTGATTGTGAGTCGGCATGCCATTTTTTTTGAAAATTAGTTTATTCAAGATAGCGACATTGGAAAGCAGATCAAGTTCGAGGAGAAAGTCTCACAAGAGCAACGAGCTAAGGATCCCATGGAACCAAATCAGGTTGAGCCAATAAAATCACTACCTCCTCCACCTCGTAGATCAAAAAGGGTTTTCCATCCTCTTGAGAGGTACTTAGATACTATTTCAGAGAAAGTAGAGAAAATGTTCCTCATAGATAATGGGGTTCATGGTGATGATCTCAAAACCTATGATGAGGTGATATCAGATATCGACCTCGAGAAATGGTTAGAGGCAATGAAGTTAGAAATTGACTCAATACACTCAAACCAAGTCTAGATCTTGGTAGATCCACTAGAAGGTATAGTACCTATTGGGTGTAAATAGATCTACAAGAGAAAGATTGGTGCAGATGGAAATGTGGAGACATTCAAAGCTAGATTAGTGGCAAAAAGGTATAGTCAGTGTGAAGGCACTAACTATCGAAATACCTTTTCGTCAGTGGCTATGCTAAAATCCATCCGCATATTGCTTGCTGTTGCAGCTTATTTCGATTATGAAATATGACAAATGGACATGCAAATGGCATTCTTAAATGGATAACTTAAGAAAGATATCTATACGGAATAGTCGCTAGGTTTCACATCCAGTGATACTAATCACAAAGTATGCAAGCTGCAAAGGTCCATATATGTATGCCATGTTATGTACATGACCTGATATAGCCCATGCTGTGAGTGTCACGAGCAGATATCAATCGAATTCAGATGAAGAATACTGGACTTCTATGAAATATATCCTTAAGTACTTGAGAAGAACTAAGGATATGTTGTTTGTTTTTTGGTAATGGAGAACTCCAAGTCCAAGGATATATAGACTCAGATTTTATGTCCGATATAGATGATCGAAAATTGATATCTGAGAGTCTGTTTGTGTGTATTGATGGTGCTGTCAGTTGGAAGAGTTTCAAGCAGATAGTGATAGCAGATTTCATCATGGAAGCAGAATACATCACTGCATTAGAAGCTATGAAGGAGGCATTCTGGTACAAAAAATTCACCACAGAGATCGAAGTGATGCCATCGGATGCTATTCCTCTGTACTACGATAATAATGGTGCCATAGCTCTTGCTATGGAGTCAAGGTCTCATCAGAAATTCAAGCACATCGAGCGGCGATACCACCTCATCCATGATTACCTCGAGAAAGATTACGTCGAGGTCAAGAGAGTCGACTCCGCATACAATGCGATAGACCCACTCACAAAGCTGTTAGGCCAGTAGAAGATCGAAGCCCACCTTGAGAAGATGGAACTTATATTTGTAGCCAATTGGCTTTAGGTCAAGTGGGAGTTTGTTAGATATGGGTGCCTTAGAAGCCAGATTGGCTAACACTTGTAATACACTTTTAAGGACGAAATTATAATTTTGACTATAAATAATAAAATGGATTATTTTCTACCATAGTGTACATTTGAAAGTATTTATGATACATCTCTTGAGTTAATGGTAATAATAGTTCATATTTTCAAGAGTTGAAAATTTAAGATATGAATTTTTATTATTAACTCATAAAATGCTTCCAATCGTAGGATCATCATGAGGATGGTAATTGATCTGGAAGGTTGGTGTACGATCTCTTCTTTAGGATAGATAAGTCTTCTGTCTATAGTGTAGAGACACTAGAGTGAGAGTACAGGTACTCGTTAGAGAATGAGGATACTGAGTGTGACCACCTCGATCAGTCATCAGGAAGTCTACCTTCTCATCAATGACTGAGTCGAAGCTGCAGTAGTGTGTCTGGTTCTTTGACCTGAGGTGCATCGATAGTTCATCTTGAGGTTGTTATAGTTTAACTACACCATAACTCGATCTCCTAGCCATTTGGAACCTGGGGGTGTTTGTTGGTTATAGCATGTTCATTGTAGAAATTGGATTACACCAATACGGGATCTATCTACCTTGATAGAAGAGGAGCAATCCTATGATAATCATGAGAATCGAGTCCATAAGCCCATGGCCATGGCAAAGTAAAATAATAGAAAGAGTTTTTATTAGAGTTTTCACATTGGACTTGAGTCGAATGATTAATTCATATGATGGATATTAGGGTTTGACGAGATCACCTTGATCCTAATCCAATCGAGGCTCAAGATAGAGAAACTTAATCACATAGATAACTACACCGAGAGGTTCATTTTTAGTTCTGATGGATTGCCACCATATGCTGCTAGGTGTCACTAATGGATTTTGGAAGCAATTAGAATGATTTGGATGATCGATCATACTAGTTATCTGAATTAGAAAAGTTTTGATCCGTCAGAAGGTGTTTCGATAATATCAATGATAGAGATCGCGACATATCCCATTACCATATGGAACTGAACCTAATTGGATCATATAAATAAGGGTTTAGATCTAGATATCATCAATTAGACTAACCCAGTTCAATTGATTTGAATAAGATTCAATTAGGTTCAAGGAAATCATGCTAGCACATGACTGAGCTAATGTTCTCCTTTAATAATCATTAAAGCTTGTCTCGACTGAGCCAAATGTGTTTGGACTCACTCAGAAACCTTTACTTGGTTTGATTGGAGCTTGTCCAAGTCAAAAAAGGGTTGTCTTAATTTATGAGATAAATTTAAGACAACACCTACCATTTTCCATCACCTGCTAAATCTTGTCCTTAGACTTTGGTCAAATGTTGACCTTTGATACTTAGACATCTGTCCATGTGTCATGCACCCATAGGAGAGAACTTTAACCCTTGTCCCCCTACTAAAAGGTAGACAGATAAAGGGTGCACATGTAGGGAGGCGTGCGTCCCATGTGGATAAGGATTGGAGTCCTATACAGTTGGAACTCCAGTTGCTTCAGGGAATCAACCTAGATGGCACCAAGGACTCCTATTTGACCAATCTTGGTGCCATCTAAGGAGAGTTTTGAGGAACTCTAATCTGATTAGATCAGATGATGTCATCCCACCAATCATATTTAGATCTGATTGCACAAAGGGTCATGATTGGTTGGGATGATGTGGCACTGCATGGCGCAGCAGGATCTATAAAAATCCTATCTATGCCTAGATTGAGAGAGCTTCTACCTTAGCCCATACCACATAGCCCCTCTCCCTCCTTCTCCATGCCACCCTCTAGTCCTCTCTCTTTTCTCCACGCCCAAGAGGCTTTGGGCAGAAGTTAGTGAAGGAAAATCCTGATTTTTCGGACCAGGTTCGTTCAGATCTGATTAGATCAAGAGATATATTTCAATTTTTTTTTTCTTGATCTAGATTAGATCTGAGATGTTTTAGATATGATTCTTATTATTTTAATAATTAAAATAAAATTAGATAAATTAAATCAAATTTAATTTACCTTGAAGTGGGTAATCCTATTACCCATTGATGATCCTATAAGCAGCGGAAGGTTCTGGATCTAGCCATGCAAGTGTCTGGCCTCTACCGATATCCACTTGGGCTAGATCTAAAGATCCTCTTCTTCTCTATCACATCTCCAAAAATTAAATCTGGATCTGATCTAGAGGATCTTCAAAACTCCTTTTGAAGATCAGCAGTTATCCTATGCAGTAGTGCAGCCTTCTAGCTTTCAGTCGCCTTTCTCTCATCTGGATCGCACCAACCAAGCTCCAAAACTCTTTTGGATGTGGAGAGGAGAGGAAGAAGGTGGGTTTGGCATGGAGGAAGAGGGGAGAGGAGGCCTTGGGCATTGGGAATTGAATTCTCCAATCATATAATCTTAGTTGGGCGCAGGGTCTTATTTATAGACTATCTATGATCCAACTCCTCTCCTTCCCAACCAATCACAACTCTTTATGAAATCATATCTAAATCTGATTGGTGGGAATAGAGTCCCCTGAATTCCTCCTTAGAGGTCACCTAAGACCAATCAAAGTTGGTTCTTAGGAGAACTCTAATCGGAATCCAAAAAGGAGATGGAGTCCCTATCCAACAGGGACTCCTGGGCGCCTCCAGCTTGGGCAGACACCAAGGGTGGCGTGCGCCCTCCTCCATACCAAGTTCTGATAGGGGGACAGGCCCCCACCAGCTCTCCAATAGGTGCGTGACACATGGATAAAAGTCAAAGTGTTAATGGCCAACATTTGACCAGTCAAAGGTCAACTTTTGACCAAAGTCAAAGGATGAGAAATGATGGGTGACCAAAAATGGTAGGTAATGTCTTGCTAAATAAGACAATCTTTTCTTACTTGGACAAGCTTCAGTTAGACAAAGTGAAGGCCCCTAAATGAGCATAAACTTCTTTGGCTCAGTCAGGACAACTATTTATGATAGTAAAAGAAGAACGTTAGGTTCAATCGAGTGCAAGCACGATTTCGTTGAACCTAATTGAATCTCATTCAGATCAATTGACCTGGATCAGTTCAATTGATGATCATCAGATTCAAACCCTTATTTGTATGACCCAGTTAGGTTCAGTTCTATATGGTAATGGAATATGTCATGATCTCTATCATTGACATCATTGAAACTTCTTTCGATGGATCAGAACTCTTTTAATTCGAACAGCTAGAATGATCGATCATCTAAATCATTCTAATTGCTCCCAAAATCCACTAGTGACACCTAGCAGTATATGGTGGCAATCCATCAGAGCTGAATGCGAACCTTTTGGTGCAGCTACCTGTGTGATTAAGTTCTTCTATCTTGAGCCCCGATCAAATTAGGGTTAAGGTGAACTCATCAAACCCTAGTCTCTGTCATATGATGAAATCATTCGATTTCAAGTCCAATATGAAAACCTAAATAGAAACTCTTTCTATTATTTCACTCTGCCATGGCCATGGACTTCTGGACATGATTCTCATGATCATCATAGGGCTGCTCCTCTACCACCGAGGTAGATAGATTCCATCTTGATGCTATCCAGTTCCTATAATGAACATGCTATAGCCAACATACACCTCAGGATTCCATATGGCTAGGAGACCGAGTAATGGTGTAGTCAAACTATAACACCCTCAGGGTGAACTGCCGATGCACCTCAGGTCAAAGAACCAGACACACTACTGCAGCAT
The DNA here is from genome assembly GCA_006176705.1 of Cocos nucifera. Classification (NCBI taxonomy): domain Eukaryota; kingdom Viridiplantae; phylum Streptophyta; class Magnoliopsida; order Arecales; family Arecaceae; genus Cocos; species Cocos nucifera. The sequence goes on from QRFJ01004591.1 coordinate 83,139, forward strand.
CGAGTCAGTTATTGACGAGAAGGTAGACTCCCTAATGACTACTCGAGATGGTCATGCTCAGTGCCCTCGTTCTCTAACGAGTACCTGTACTCTTGCTTCGGTGTCACCATACCGTAGACTCAAGACTCATCTACTAAAGAGAAGCAATTGTACACCAACCTTCCAGATCAATCACCATCCTCGTGATGATCCTATGGTCGGAAGCATTTTATGAGTTAATAATGATTATTCATGTCTTAAATTTTCAACTCTTAAAAATATGAATTATCATTATCATTAACTCAAAGGATGTATCACAGACACTAAATACACATATGTGATAGAAAATAACCCATTTTATTGATATTAGTCAAAATTATAATTTTGCTCCTAGAAGTGTATTACAAGTGTCAACCAATTCTGACTTCTAGGGCACATATATCTAAAAGTTAGGTGCGATCCAAGCAAGAGAAAGGCGACAGAAAATGAAGAAGGCAGTACTGCTGCTAGAGACAATGGTTGATCCTCAAAAGCTATTTTGAAGATCTTCAAGATCAGATCCAGATCTAATTTTGGAGGATAGATTGAGAAGAAGAAGATCTCTAGATCCTATCTGAGTGGATACTGATAGAGGCCAGGCATTTGCATGGCTACATCCAGAACTTCAGGAAAATATCGAGATCATCATAAGATAATAGGATTACCCATAACAAAGGTATGATTAAATTAGATTTATTTTTTTTCTTTTATTAGAGCAATAAGATCAGATCTGAAAAATCTCAGATCAGACTAGAATCCTATAAAAAAATTTTTGAAATATTTCTCTTGATCCAATTAGATTTGAATGAATCTGCATCGAAAAAATAGAGTTTTTTCCTTCACCACCACCGCCTCTCTCCCCCTGGCCATCTCCCCCCGATCGCCTCCTACCTTCCTCCATGAATCTTTGGCCGCCTCTTGCCTCTCTGAACCCCCAACCCTTCAGTTCTCCTATCACCCCCTCTCTCCCTGGCCAGTGGCTTCCCCTGGCCATCTCTGAACCTTCGGCCTCCTCCTGCCTCCTCGAAACCTCAGCCCACCACCCCCCTCTCCCTAGGTCGGCAGCTTCCCCCTGGCTGTCTCCCCATGGTTGCACCCGGCCTGCCTCCTCAAGCCCCTGGGCACCTTTTACCTCCCCAAGCTTCCGTCCATGGCTGCATCCCTGAGCCTCAGTCCCTACTTGCCTGTGCCTCCTCATGCCTCAATTCTTGTATGACAGCTCGTGCCTCAATCATGTACGGTAGCCTTCTTCTATTATGAGTATTAGCAACGATATTAGCGATAGCTAATACCATCACTAAAAATTATTTTTTAAATAAATTATATTAATTAAACTTAATTGAATATTAAAAATTATTTAATTAAGTATTAATTTGTATGGGATTTGGGTTTCGACATATAGAGTGCTCAAATCGAGGGAAAGTTTGGGCTGTAAACATGAGGCTGAGACGTGCCCTATGTGCTTTGATCTAAACATACGGAGTGCTTGAACCGAGGAAAGATTCGGATAGCAATGCAAACATAGGGTCGAGATGTGCCCTACGTATTTCAGTCTTAGTATGCAGAGTGCTCGAATCGAGGAAAGATTTGGGCAGCATTGCAAATAAGGGTTTAAGACATGTCCTGCACGTTTCGATCTTGGCATGCAGAGTGCTCAAATCGAGCAAAAGTTTGGGCTGCAAACATGAGGCTGAGATGTTCCCTATATGCTTTGGTCTTGGCATGCATGTGAGGATTTGGGGTGCTCCCAAGCCTTGGGAGGCCACAGGAGGAGTCACGATGTTGGCTCTAGGGATTCCAGGGGCTTGATTGGTACTTTGGAGATCTGGGACACAAGGTGAAGCAAGAAATCAAAGTCGGAGAATCAAGACTGCAAAAAAAAGATTTTCTGTAGGTTAGCTAGCCCAGTCCAAAATTGAATCGGCTAAGTCTCAGAGTACAGGCAAAATAGAGAGCTGCGCGTTCGAGACTGCTGGCATGGCACCGAACTGGGCTGGCTCAATTTCAGACTGAGCCAACCTAGTGGAACTTAGTCGGCTCAGTGCTAAGACTGAGCTGGCTTAGTGCATGGGCAGAGTTACACGAGGGTCTATTTTGGACTAGGATCTGGGTTGATCCTGTTAGATATATGCATCCTAGAAGCCAGAATTGGCCGACACTTGTAATACACTTCTAAGGGCAAAATTATAATTTTAACTATAAATAATAAAATGGGTTATTTTCTATCATATATGTGTATTTAGTATCTATGATACATCCCTTGTGTGAATAATAATGATAATTCTTATTTTCAAGAGTTGAAAATTTAAGATAAGAAATTTCATTATTAACTCATAAAGTGCTCCTGACCGTAGGATCATCATGAGGATGGTGATTAATCCTGAAGGTTAGTGTACAATCATTTTTTTATAGTAGATGAGTTTTGAGTCTATGGTGTAGAGACACTGGAGCGAGAGTACAGGTACTCGTTAGAGAATGAGGGCATTGAGCGTGACCATCTCGAGTAGTCATAAGGAAGTCTACCTTTTCATGGATTACTGACTTGAAGCTATAGTGGTGTGTCTGATTCTTTGACCTGAGGTGCATCGACAGTTCACCTTGAGGGTGTTATAGTTTAACTACACCATGACTCGGTCTCCTAGCCATTCGGAACCCTGAGGTATATGTTGGCTATAGCATGTTAATTGTAGGATTTGGATTGCACCAAGATGGAATCTATCTACCTCGGTGGATGAGGAGCAGCCCTTTGATGATCATGAGAATCAAGTCCATAAGCCCAGGGCCATGGGAGAGAATGAAATAATAGAAACAATTTCTGTTAAGGTTTTCACATCGAACTTGAATCAAATAATTAAATTATATGATAGAAATTAGGGTTTGACGAGTTCATCTTAACTCTAATCTGATCAGGGCTCAAGATAGAAGAACTTAATCACACAAGTAGTAGCACCGAGAGGTTCATTTCTAGTTTTGATGGATTGCCACCATATATTGCTAGGTATCACTGGTGGATTTTGGGAGCAATTAGAATGATCTAGATGATTGATCATTCCAGTTGTTTGAATCAGAAGAGTTCTGAACCATCAAAAGGAGTTTCGATAATGTCGATGATGGAGATCATGACATATCCCATTACCATATAGAACTAAACCTAATTGGATCACACAAACAAGGATTTAGATCTGGATATCATCAATTAAACTAACCCAGTTCAATTGATTTGAATTAGATTCATTTAGGTTCAAGAAAATCGTGCTAGCACACGATTGAGCCTAACATTCTCTTTTTTCTATCATTATAAGTTGTCTCGACTAAGTCAAATATGTTTGTGCTCACTCAGGTACCTTTACCTAGTCTGATTGAAGCTTGTCCAGGTTAGAAAATGGTTTTCTTAATTTATGAGATAAGTTTAAGACAACACCTACCATTTTTCATTACCTGCTAATTCTTGTCCTTTGACTTTGGTCAAACATTGACCTTTGACCCTTGGATATTTGCCCATGTGTCATGCACTTATTGGAGAGCAGATAGGGGCTTGTCCCCTCATTGGAATTAGGAAAGGAGGGGGAGCATGCCTTGGATGGCATGCACCCATGGATAGGGACGCCTGGAGTTCCATACGGATGGGACTCCAAGTTGCTTCTTGGATTCAAACTAGGTGACCCTCACCTATAGACTTTGACCAGTCTTAGGTGCCACCTAAGGATGAATCTGTGGGTCTCTCATCTGATTGGATCGGGTGATATCATCCCATCAATCAGATTTAGATGTGATTGCACGAAGCAACGTGATTGGCCGGGGTAATGTGGCACTGCGTGGAGCAGCAGGGTCTATATAAAGATCTGTCTGCGCCCAACTTTGATAGAACTTTCTCCTAGCCCATGCCCCAAGGCTGCCTCTCTCCTTCTTCCATGCCATCGTTTGATCATTTCTCTCCTCTCCAAGCCCAAGAAAGTTTGGCCTTCTGGAGGTATGCTCGTTATTGAGTTTAACCTTACGGTTTCTTCTGCATCTAGTTGGGTGCTTGACTCTGGTTCTAGTACTCACTTGTGCACTTCCATGCAAGATCTTAAGAATAGCAGAAGATTGAGGGATGGTGAGATGATCCTGTGCATCAAAAATGGAGTAAGAGTTGTTGTCGTGGTCATGAGAAGATATCCTCTTCGACTACTATCTGGTTTAGACTTAGTATTGAAAGACTATTATTATGTGCCTGCAGCAAGTAGAAATTTGATTTCTATTTCTTGCCTTGTATTAGAAGGCTATGTAATTAGTGTTCTTAAGGACCATTATAACATTTTTTATGAAAGAAATAAAATTGCAAGTGGTTTCCTTATTAACGGTCTTTATCAGTTATATGTTAATGTATCTATTTTTAATTTTGAGCAAAATGTGAATGCCATAAAATCAAAACGAGCTAGGGATAGTCCAAAAGATCGGTATCTATGGCACCTAAGATTAGATCATATAGCAGAAGATAGGATTAATAAATTGAAGAAAATTGGGCTATTGAGTCCGTTGACTTCCGAGTCATATCCAATTTATGAATCCTATCTTCATGGCAAAATGACTAAGCTCCCTTTTATAGGACATGGGGAAAGGGCCATGGATCTTCTTGCCCTAGTACATACTAATGTGTGTGGCCCATTTGATGTGCCAGCTAGAGACAATTTTGTCTACTTCATAATCTTTATCGATGATTTATCTAAGTATGGGTATGTATATCTTATGAGATATAAGTCTAAAGTCTTTGAAAAGTTTAAGGAGTTCAGACATGAAGTAGAAAAGTAAACTGAAAAACCCATTAAGGTTCTTCGACCAGATCGAGGTGGTGAATACCTTAGTTGGGAATTTCTGAACTATCTCAAAAAAAATGGCATAGTCTCTCAATGGACTCCACCAGGAATACCTCAACTCAACAGGGTTTCAAAATGGAGGAATCGGACCCTATTAGATATGGTCCCATCCATGATAAGCTTGACCGACCTTCCTAATTTTTTTTGGAGATACTGTTTGTTAACTGCAATATACTTACTAAACAGGGTTTTCTCTAAAACTATTCCTACCACACCATATGAGATATGGCATGGTAAGAAACTAAGTCTGAGTCATCTTAGAATTTGGGGTTGTCTGACTCATGTCAAAAGACAACAAGTGGATAAGTTAGACTTTAGGTCCTTTAGAGTTTGATTTATAGGATATCCTAAAGAGTCATTAGGATATTATTTCTACATTTCAGAAGATCATAATGTAATTATGAGTCGATAAGCCATCTTTCTTGAAAAATAGTTTATTCAAAATAGCGGCATTGGAAAGTAGATTAAGCTCAAAGAGAATGTCTCACAAGAGCAACGAGCTAAGGACCAAAGGGAACCAAGTTAGGTTGAGCCAATCCATTCACTACCTCCTCCACCTCGTAGATCGAAAAGAGTTTTCCATCCCTCTGAGAGATACTTAGGTACTATTTCAGAGGATGTAGAGAAAATGTTCCTCATAGGTAATGGGGTTCGTGGTGATGATCCAAAAATCTATAACGAGGTGATATCGGATATCGACTCTAAGAAATAGTTAGAGGCAATGAAGCCAGAAATTAACTCAATGTACTCCAATCAAGTTTGGACCTTGGTAGATCCACCAGAATGTATAGTACCTATTGGGGGTAAATAGATCTACAAGAGAAAGATTGGTGCCGATGGGAATGTGAAAACATTCAAGGCTAGATTAGTGGCAAAAGGTTATAGTCAATACAAAGGCATTGACTATCAGGATACCTTTTCGCCAATAGCTATGCTTAAATCCATCTGCACATTGCTTGCTGTTGCAGCATATTTTGATTATGAAATATGACAAATGGATGTGAAAATGGCATTCTTCAATGGATATCTTGAGGAAGATATCTATATGGAATAGCCGCTAGGTTTCACATCCAGCGATGATGATCACAAGGAATGCAAGCTGCAAAGTGTTAGATATACATGTCCTAGAAGCTAGAATTGGCCGACACTTGTAATACACCTCTAGGGGCAAAATTATAATTTTGACTATAATCAATAAAATGGGTTATTTTCTATCACATATGTGTATTTAGTGTCTGTGATACATCCTTTGAGTTAATGGTAATGATAATTCATATTTTCAGGAGTTAAAAATTTAAGACATGAATAATCATATTAACTCATAAAATGCTTCCGACCATAGGATCATCATGAGGATGGAGATTGATCTGAAAGGTTGGTGTACAATCACTTTTTTTTAATAGATGAGTCTTGAGTCTATGGTGTGGAGACACCGGAGCGAGAATATAGGTACTCGTTAGAGAATGAGGGCACTGAGCGTGACCACCTCGAGTAGTCATTAGGAAGTCTACCTTCTCGTCAATGACTGACTCGATGCTATAGTGGTGTGTCTAGTTCTTTGACCTGAGATGCATTGGCAGTTCATCTTGAGGGTGTTATAGTTTGACTACACCATAACTCGATCTCCTAGCGATTCGAAATTCTGAGGTGTATGTTGGCTATAGTATGTTCATTGTAGAAATTGGATTGCATCAAGATGGAATCTATCTACCTCGGTGGTAGAGGAGCAGTCCTATGATGATCATGAGAATCAAATCCAAAAGCCCATGGCCATGGCAGAGTGAAATAATAGAAAGAGTTTCTATTTAGGTTTTCACATCGGACTTGAATCGATTGATTACATCATATGACAGAAGCTAGGGTTTGACGAGTTCACCTTAACCCTAATCTGATCGGGGCTCAAGATAGAAGACTTAATCACACAGATAGCTGCACTAAGAGGTTCGTATTCAGCTCTGATGGGTTGCCTGATATACTGCTAGGTGTCACTGGTGGATTTTGGGAGCAATTAGAATGATTTAGATAATCGATCATTCTAGCAGTTCGAATCAAAAGAGTTCTGATCCATAGAAAAAAGTTTCGATGATGTTGATGATAGAGATCATGACATATCCCATTACCATATAGAACTGAACCTAACTGGGTCACACAAATAAGAGTTTGAATCTGGTGATCATCAATTGAACTGATCCAGTTCAATTGATCTGAATGAGATTCAATTAGGTTCAAGAAAATCGTGCTAGCACTCGATTGAACCTAATGTTCTTCTTTTACTACCATAAATAGTTGTTCCGATTGAGCTGAAGAAGTTTGTGCTCGATCAGAGGCCTTCACTTGGTCTGACTAGAGCCTGTCTAGATTAGAAAAGGGTTATCTTATTTTGTAAGATAATACCTGCCATTTTTGGTCACTTGCCATTTCTCGTCCTTTGACTTTGATCAAAAGTTGACCTTTGACTGGTCAAATGTTGACCATTGATACTTTGACTTCTGTCCACATGTCACGCACCTATTGGAGAGTTGGTGGGGCTTGTCCCCCTGCCAAACACTAGCAAGGAGGAGGGTGCACGCCAAGGGTGGTGTGCGCCCAAGCTTGAGGCTTCCAGGAGTCCCTGTTGGATAGAAACTCCATCTCTTTATTGAATTCTGATTAGACTCCTCCTAAGAACCAACTTTGAATGATCTTAGGTGCCATCTAAGGATGAATCCAAGGGACTCTATTCTCACCAATGAGATTTAGATCTGATTTCACAAAGGGTTGTGATTGGTTGGGATGTAGAGGAGTTGGATCACGCATAGTCTATAAATAAGACCCTACGCCCAACTCAAAAAAAAAGGAACAATTCTCTACACCCAAGGTTGCCTCTCTCTTCCTCCTCCATGCCAAGTTCATCTTCTCCCTCTCCTCTCCACGCCCAAAGAAGTTTGGGATTTCAGTTGGTGCAATCTAGGGGAGAGAAATGCGACAGAAAGCTAGAAGGCTGCGCTACTACAAAGGACAACTACTGATATTCGAAAGCTATTTTGAAGATCCTCAAAATTAGATTCAGATCTAATTTTTGGAGATATTATAGAGAAGAAGAGGATCTTCAGATCCATTCTGAGTGGATACCGATAGAGGCCAGGCACTTGCATGGCTAGATCCAGAACCTTTTGCTGCTTACAGGATCATCAACGGGTAATAGGATTACCCTACATCAAGATAAATTAAATCTGATTTAATTTATCTATATTTTATTTTAATTATTAGAATAATAAAAATTAGATCTGAAATATCTCAGATTTAATTTAGATCAAAAAGAAAAATTTTTGAAATATATCTCTTGATCCGATCAGATCTGAACAAACCTGATCTAGGAAATCAAGATTTTCCTTCAATTGGTATCAGAGCCATGGTTCTAAAGTATTTAGATCTAATTTTAAATTTATTTTAATTAAAAAATAAGTGATTTTAGATGTCACATGAGATGTGATCAGATCTGAAAATTAGAAAAAATTAAAATTAAATAATTTGGATCTAAGATTAGAAAATATGCATGACTAGTTCTAAAATAGAATAGTTCTATAGAATAGTCTTGCATGTTTATATTTAATTTGATTAAATCATATTTTAGATCTATTTATTTACTATTTTTTGATATTATAATTATTATAATAATATCTAAAAAAATAGCAAATAAAAATTATTTAATTTTAACATCATATGAGATATGATTGATGCATGTCTAGACTAGTTGTAGAATAGTTCTACATAGTTGTCTAGATTAGAGTTTATTTTGATAAGATCAATTTAAATCTAATTTTTTAGATTATTATGAGATAATTTAGATATAAAAACATGCATTATTTTATACATGAGATGTATGCAAAATATGCCATGATTAGATCTAATTTGTATATGAGATATATGATATAGATCTAAAACTATTTTGTAGTATTACATGTTCCTGATTAAGGCGTTCCTCTTGGCCGTCCGGTCATAAGAATGAAGAAGGGTTTAAAAACCCTCTCCTTCCATCCGATGGGGTGTTCTTATGATGTGTAGGGGTGCTGCGCATTCGTCCTTAATCAGAAATCCAAAACTTACTTTCTGTAAAACTCTAGATCCTGAAACCCTAGGATTTATTGTGCATATTTTGTTTATGAACCCTACTTAATTAAGAATTAAGATTATGTAATATTAATTAGATCTAAAATTAAGAATTTCAGATCTAAGACATATTCATAATACTGGGTTCGGAGTTGGGTAGCTCAATTAGGTCTAAGTAGTTGATCAAACCAAATCAAGAGTTGGTTAGATGGGATCAACAATGCTTAAATTGACCAGCCTAATAGGATTAAGTTTGGGTCAAGATCGAGTCACGATCAAGCAAGACCTAATTAGGCTCAGAGGTTAGAGTCTGGATTGTAGGCTAACCCAATTGGTTCTAGTTCAATAATTTGGTGCCTAAGGTAAGTTTGGCAGATACGACCGACTATTTTTTAATTGGGAGCTACTCGACCTGAATGCATTCTTGTACGAGTTAATGGCATATCCCTTCCATCGGTCTCACTTACCTGGCCATATCTATTGACTTATGAGATATGATAGATGCATGTTTAGACTAGTTGTAGAATAGTTCTACAAAATTATCTAGAATAAATTTTAATTTGATATGATCAATTTAAATCTTATTTTTTAGATATTTATGAGATAATTTAGATCAAAAAATATGCATGATATGATAAATGAGATGTATGCAAAATATGTTTCTAAGTTAGATCAATTTTTATATATGTGATATATATGTAGATCTAACTAGTTTTATAGATTTATCATGTTTCTGATTAAGGTGTTCCCCTTGGCCGTTCGGTTATAAAAATGAAGTAGGATTTAAAGGCCCTCTCTTCTCATTCCATGGAGTGTTCTTATGATATGTAGGGGTGCTGCCTGTTCGTCCTTAATCAAAAATCAAAAACTTATTTTTTGAAAAACCCTAGATCCTAAAATCCTAGGATTTTATTTACATGTTTTATTTTATGAACCCTAATTAATTAAAAATTTTTATGAAATATATTAGGCTAAAATTAAGAATTTTCAGATCTAAGACATATTCATAAAATTGGGTTCAGACTTGAGTAGCTCAATTAGGTCTAGCGGTTGATCAAACCAAATCAAGACTCGGTTAGATGGGATCAAGAGGGCTTAAATTGATTAGTCTAATAGGATTAAGTCTGGGTTAAGATCGAGTCACATGAGTGATCGATCAAGTTAAGACCTAATTAGGCTCAGTGGCTAGAGTCTGGATTGTAGGCTAACCCGATTGGTTCTGGCTCAACAATTTGGTGTCTAAGGTAAGTTTGGCAGATACGATTGACTGATTTTTAATTGGGAGCTACTCGACTCGAATGCATTCTTATCGAGTTAATGACATATCTCTTCCACCGATCTCACTTATCTGGCCATATTTGTCGACTCAGTCCTAATCTAAGGTGGCTAATAATCCGAGCTAACCCATGCCACTAGGTTAGTCATAATGGTTATGGCTATGTCAAGCCAAGTTTAAAGAGACCTAAATCAAATCTTTCAAGAAAAGATTAAGTCTAAGGTCTTCCACCATTGTAGATAAATGGACCTTATCCAGAGTTGATTGTTCTTGATTGGTCACAGTGATTTAGTTGCACCGAAAAGATGCAACCATGTCTATTAGGCATTAGATGCTACGGGCTGGTGGATGGATTAGGCTCAGTATTTTGGATATGATGAGAGACCCAATTAGGAATTCAATCTGTGCAAATAGTAAGTCTGACTTAACTAAGGAGTGGATCAATATTTTGGGCATGGTGAGATTCATGAATTAGAGATCGAGCTTGGGTGCATCTTGATTAGAGAATCATTGGACAATAGTTGTTCACTCATTGGCTAATCCATCACCAATAATTATTAGGTGAGGTGATGAGTCAGTTGGTGGGACTGCACCACCCTCTAGAAATCAGTAATCATGAAGATTTTTGCATCTCTATAGAGGAAGTGTAGGGATCCAAAAAAATAGTTGGAGCTAATTTATTTAAAAATCAAATTTCTAAATAAATTGGTCAAGTCTTAATTATAAAAATCTAACTAGAAACTTTGACTCTACAGAAAAAATAAAAATATCTGCATCCAACACACTAGCCCGTATCCTGGACAGCCATAGAATGATCGGATCCAATTATAAGGATTGGCTCTGAAACTTCAAAATTATTTTGAATTTCAAGAAGTTAACTCATGTATTAGACCAGGATACCCCACCTTACCAGCTCGTCTGTCCGCTGAATAGAGAGTGTCTCTTGATAAATGGATGGATGAAGATAACAATGTCAGATACTATATGTTGAACTCAATGTCTGATGAGCTTCAGCGCCAACATGAAGATATCAAGACTGCCCACTAAATGTTGGCTCACCTACAAGAGTTGTTGGATGAATAGTGTCATGCAGCCAAATATCAGATCACTAAATGACTATTTAAGACAAAAATGCATGATGGACAGTCAGTCCAAGATCATTATCTGATGATGATCAAGAACTTAGAAGAGCTTGAGAAGCTCGGAGTGAAGTTAGACTAGGATCTACAGAATAATATAATACTGCAATCCTTGATTGATGTATATGGGCAATTCATCATGAACTATCATATGCATAAACATCAGAATACTCTGACCGAGCTTATGAATATGCTGGTTACTGCTGAGCTTTCTACGAAAGGTTCTAAAGGCTCAGTACTTGCTATGGAATAGACTTCTTCCAAGACAAAGTCTTTTGGAAAGAAGAAGAAGTCTATGAAAAGTTAGAAGATGGAAGATAGAAAGAAAAAGAAGGTAGAGCTGAAGAAGAAGGCCGCTGATAAAGAAAAGTGTTTGCATTGTAATATTGACGGCCATTGGAAGTGAAACTATACTACATACCTGACCACCCTGAAGAATAAGAAGGAGACAAGTTCTTCTAGAGGTATGCTCATTATTGAATCTAACCTTACAGTTTCTTCTGCATTCAGTTGGGTGCTTGACTTTGGTTCTAGTGCTTATTTGTGCACTTTCATGCAGGGTCTTGAGAATAGCAGGAGGTTGAGGGATGGTGAGATGTTCCTACGTGTCGAAAATGGAGCAAGAGTTGGTATTGTGGCCATGGGAGCCCATCCTCTTTGGCTACCATCTGGCTTAGATTTAGTACTCAGGGATTGTTATTATGTGCTTGCTGCAAGTATGAATTTGATTTTTGTTTCATGTTTAGCACAAGAAGGCTATGTAATTAGTTTTCTTAAGGACCATTATAATATTCTTTATGAAAGAAATAAAATTACAAGTGGTTTCCTCATTAACGGTCTCTACCAGTTACATATTAATGTATCTATCTTTAATATCAAGAAAAATATGAATGCCATAAGATTAAACCACCCAGGATAGTCCAATGATAGGTATTATGGCACCTAAGGCTAGGCCATATAGCACAAGATAGGG
>QRFJ01004592.1:0-50089 GCA_006176705.1 Cocos nucifera
GTGATGTGATACATCCCATTAGGTAATGGTAATGATAATTTCTTACTTTAAGAGTTGAAAATTTAAGACAAGAATTTTCATTATTAACTCATAAAATGCTCTTGATCGTAGGATCATCATGAGGATGGTGATTGATCCGGAAGGTTGGTGTACAATCACTTTTTCATAGTAGATGAGTCTTGAATCTACGATGTAGAGATACTAGAGTAAGAGTACAGATACTCATTAGAGAACGAGGGCACTGAGCGTGACCACCTCGAGCAGTCATAGGAAAGTCTATCTTCTTGTCAATGACTGATTCGAAGCTGCAGTGGTGTGTCTGGTTCTTTGATCTGAGGTGCATTGATAGTTCACCTTGAGGGTGTTATAGTTTGACTACACCATGACTCGATCTCCTAGCCATTTGGAATCCTGAGATGTATGTTGGCTATAACATGTTCATTGTAGGAATTGGATTGCACCAAGAAGGAATCTATCTACCACGATGGATGAGGAGCAGTCCTATGATAATCATGATAATCAAGTCCATAAACCCATGGCCATGGTAGAGTGAAATAATTGAAAGAGTTTCTATTAAGGTTTTCACATCAGACTTGAATTGAATGATTAAATCATATGATAGAAATTAGGGCTTGACGAGTTCACCTTAACCCTAATATGATCGGGGCTCAAGATAGAAGAACTTAATCACATAGGTAGCTGCACCAAAAGGTTCATTTTCAGTTTTGATGGGTTGCCACCATATACTACTAGGTGTCATTGATGGATTTTGGGGGCAATTAGAATGATTTAGATGATCGATCATTCTAGTTGTCTGAATCAGAAGAGTTCTGATCCATCGAAAGAAGTTTTGATGATATCGATGATAGAGATCGTGACATATCCCATTACCATATAGAACTGAACCTAACTAGATCACACAAATAAGAGTTTGGATCTGGATATCATCAATTGGATTAACCCAGTTCAATTGATTTGAATTAGATTCAATTAGGTTCAAGAAAATCGTACTAGCACATGATTGAGCCTAACGTTCTTCTTCTACTATCATTAAATATTGTCTGGACTGAGCCAAATGAGTTTGTGCTCACTCAGGTACCTTTACTTGGTCTGACTGGAGCTTGTTCAGGTCAGAAAAGGATTGTCTTAATTAATGAGATAAATTTGAGACAACACCTACCATTTTTCATCACCTGCTAATTCTTATTTTTTGACTTTGGTCAAACGTTGACCTTTGACCCTTGGACATCTGCCCATGTGTCATGCACCTATTGGAGAGCAGATAAGAGTTTGTCTCCTTGCTAGATTTTGGAAAAGAGGGGGTGCACGCCTAGGGAGGCATGCGCTCATGGATAGGGACGACTGGAGTTCCATACGGATGGGACTCCAAGTTGCTTCTTGGTTTCTACTTAGGTGGCCCATAACTATAGACTTTGACCAGTCTTAGGTGCCATCTAAGGATAAATTAGTGGGGCTCTCATGTGATTGGATCAGGTGATGTCATTCCATCAATCAGATTTAGATCTGATTGCACGAAGCAACGTGATTGGCCGGGATGATGTGGCACTGCATGGCGCAGCAGAGTCAATATAAATCCTATCTACGCCTAACTTTCAAAGAGTTCTCTCTTAGCCCATGCCCCAAGGCTGCCCCTCTCCCTCTTCCATGCATCTTTTGATCCTCTCTCTCCTCTCCACGCCCAAGAAAAATTGGGCTTCAGTTTGGTGCGATCCAGGCAAGAAAAAGCTGACGAGAAAGGAAGAAGGCAGCACTGCCGCAAAGATGACTACTGATTTTTGAAAGCAATTTTGAAGATCCTCCAAATCAGATCCAGATCTAATTTTTGAAAAAATAATAAAGAAGGAGAAGATCTTCAGATCCAGCTTGAGTGGATACTGATTGAGGTCAGGCGCTTGCGTGGCTAGATCCAGAACCTCAGATAATCAGCAGGATCATCAAAGGATAATCTGATTATCCAACATCAAGGTATAAATTAAATTAGATTTAATTTATTTTTATTTTATTTATTAGATCTATAAAATCATATCTGAAACATCTTAGATCTGATCTAGATACATGCAAGAAATTTTTGAAATATCTCTCATGATCCGATCAAATCTGAACGAACCTAATCCAGAAAATCAGGATTTCTCCTTCAATGCTGACTCACCTACAAGAGTTGTATGGTGAGCAAAGTTACACGGCTCGCTTTGAGATCTCTTAAAAACTTTTTAGAGCAAAGATGTGTGATGGGCAGTCCGTCCATGATCATTGTTTGACATTGATCAAGAAAATTTAGGAGCTTCAGAAGCTAGGCATGAACATGGATAAAGAATTGCAGGTAGATATGATCCTGCAATCCCTTCCTGATTCTTATGGATAGTTCATTATAAACTACCATATGAATATAATTGATAGCTCTTTGTCTGAATTGCTAAATATATTGGTAATAGCTGAGAGTACCTTAAAAAGTTCAAGAAAAATTGTTCTAACTATGGAGCAGGCTTCCTCCAAGAGAAAGTCTTCTTGAAAGAAGAAGAAGAAGAAGTCTGCGAACAAACAAAAGATCGATAACAAACCCAAGAAACAGACTTCAAAGAAGACCAACAATAAAAGAAAATGTTTCCATTGTAACGTCAAAAGTCACTGGAAAAGAAACTATCCTGCATACCTGGCCACTTTGAAGAACAAGAAGATGGACACGCCTTCTGAAGGTATGTCTGAGTTGCTCGTTATTAAAACTAACCTAATGATTTCCTCTTCTTCTAGTTGGATTCTAGATTCTGGTTCTAGTTCTCACTTATACACTTTTATGCAGGATCTGAAAGAAGTTAGAGGGCTAAAAAAAGATGAGATTACTCTCCAAATCGATAATGGGACAAGAGTTGCTGCTGTAGCCGTCGGAATTTATCCTTTGTGATTATCGTTAGGAGTTAGTTTATTTTTAAAAGATTGTTATTATGTACCTAGAGCCAGTAGAAACTTAATTTCTATATTTGTGCTGGCATAGGATAATTATTATTTTCATTTTAATAAAGACTTCTATGTAATTTATTTTAGAAATAAAATTGTTACACGTGCCCTTTTAATTGATGGTCTTTATCATTTGCATGAAGATGCGAATATTAATATTAATGAGCAAATTGTGAATGTCATAGGGTCTAAGAGACTAAGAGATAGAATTAGCCAAAGGTATCTCTGGCACCTCAGGCTAGGCCATATTGGAGAGGACAGACTTAACAAATTGGAGAAAGATGGCCTTCTTGGATCATTGACTTCTGAGTCTTATCCAATTTATGAGTTATGTCTTCAAGGAAAGATGGCTAAGCTATCCTTTGTAGGATATGGAGAAAGAGCCACTGAGATATTAGCCCTGGTATACACTGATGTGTGTGGACCATTTGATGTACAGATTAGGGATGGATATCTCTACTTCATAATCTTTATCGATGATTTCTCATGGTATGATTTTGTGTATCTAATGCATTACAAATCTAATGTCTTTGAAAAGTTTAAAGAATTCAAATGTGAAGTAGAAAAGCAAACTAGAAAATCCAAAAAGATTCTTTGATCAGATTGAGGAGAAGAATACCTTAGTAGGAAATTTCGGACCTATCTCAAGGATAATGGCATAGTCTCACAATGGACACCTCCAGGGATGCCTCAGCTCAACAGGATATCCGAAAGGAGGAATCGGATCCTATTAGATATGGTTCGGTCCATAATGAGCTTCACAGATCTTTTGATCTTTTTATGAGAACATGCATTGCTTTCTATCATTCATCTATTAAATCGGATTTTCTCTAAATCCGTTTCTGCCATACCATATGAGTTATGGCATGGTAAGAAACCATCTCTTAGGTATCTTAAGATTTGGGGATGTCCAGCTCATGTCAAACGATAATAGACAGACAAGTTAGAGGTTAGGTCACTTAGGACTCATTTTATAGGGTATCCTAAGGAATCTATGGGATACTATTTTTTATCTTCTAGAGGATTACAATATGATTGTGAGCCATCATGCCGTCTTCTTGGAAAGAAAGTTTGTCCAAGATAAAGATAGTGGAAGGAAGATTGAGCTCGAAGAGAAAGTCTCTGAAAAGCATTGAGTCCAAGAACTTGAACCCCATAATGAGCCAATAAATTTAATACCACCTCTACCTCATAGATCAAATAGGATCTTCCATCCTCCGAAAAGATACTTAGGTATACTTACAAAAGATCTAGAGGAAGTATTTCTTATGGGAGATAGGGACATTAGGAATGGTCCCAAAACCTATGATGAAGCAATGTTAGATATAGACTCCAAGAAATGGATGGAAGCAATGAAGTTAGAAATTAACTCCATGCATTCCAACCAAGTATGGTCCTTAGTAGATCCACCTGAAGGTATTGTATCTATTGGATGTAAATAGATTTATGAAAGAAAAATTATATTGGATGGTAAGGTAGAGACCTATAAGACAAGGCTGGTGGCAAAAGATTATAATCAATGCAAAGACATTGACTATTAAGAAACTTTTTTGCCGGTGGCTATGCTGAAATTCATCCATACCTTACTTACAATTGCAGCCTATTATGATAATCAGATCTGGCAGATGGATATGAAAACTATCTTTCTAAATGGATATCTAGAAGAAGATATCTATGTGGAGCAGCCTATGGATTTCATATTTAGTGATAATGATCACAAAATCTGCAAGCTACAAAGGTCAATTTATGAACTTAAACAAGCATCACAGAGTTGGAACACTCGCTTTAATGATGTGATCAAATATTTTGATTTCATCAAAAATAAGGAGGAGCCATGTGTGTACAAAAAGATCAGTAGGAGCATTGTCACATTCTTCATATTGTATATAGATGACATCCTCCTGATTAGGAATGATATTTCCATACTGATATCGATCAAAGTTTGGTTGTCAAAAAAATTCTCTATGAAAGACCTAAGAGAAGCTTTTTACATTCTTGGGATTAAGGTCTATAGGGATAGATCTAAGAGAATGATAAGACTCTCATAGCAAATATACATAGAGGAGGTACTGAAGCGATTCAGCATGGAAAACTCCAAGAGAGGTCTCCTACCTCTTAGGTATGGCATTCATCTTTTGAAGAAGATGTGTCCTGATACACCTAAAAAAATTCAATGCATGAGCAAGATTCCTTATACTTCGGCTATAGAAAGTCTTATGTATGCCATGTGAAGGAAAATCCTAATTTTTCGGTCCAGGTTCGTTCAGATCTGCTCAGATCAAGAGATATATTTCAAAAAATTTTCTCTTTGATGATCTGCATCAGATCTGGGATGTTTCTGATCTGCATCAGATCTGGAATGTTTCAGATCTGATTCTTATTATTTTAATAAATAAAATAAAATAAAAATAAATTAAATTAAATTAAATTTATCTGATTTGGATAATCGAATTACCCGTTGATGATCCTGTATGCAGCGGAAGGTTCTGGATCTAGCCACGCAAGCGCCTGGCCTCTACCGGTATCCACTCGGGCTGGATCTAGAGATTCTCTTCTTCTCTATCATGCCTCCAAAAATCAGATCTGGATCTGATCTGGAGGATCTTCAAAACTTCTTTTGAAGATCAGCAGTCGTCCTTTGCAGCAGTGCAGCCTTCTGGCTTCTGATCGCCTTTCTCTTGCTTGAATCGCACCAACAAAAATTCAAAACTCCTTTTGGACGTGGAGAGCAAGGGGAGAAGGTGGTTTGGCATGGAGAAGGAGGGGAGAGGCAGCCTAGGGACGTGGGGAATTCTGATTACTCTTTGAGTTAGGTACAGGATCTTATTTATAGACTAACTGTGATCCAACTCCTCTTCTTCCCAACCAATCACAACCCTTTGTGAAATCAGATCTAAATCTGATTGGTGAAAATAGAGTCCCCTGGATTCCTCCTTAAAGGGCGCCTAAGATCAGTCAAACTGGATTCTTAGAAGAACTCTAATTGGAATCCAAAAGGGAGGTGGAGTCCTTGTCCAACAAGGACTCCAGGGCGCCTCCAACTTGGGCAAAAGCCTAGGGTGGCGTGCGCCCTCTTCCTTGCCAGGTTCTGACAGGGGGACAGACCCCCACCAGCTCTCCAATAGGTGCATGACATGTGGTCAAAAGTCAAAGTATCAATGGTCAACGTTTGACCAGTCAAAGGTAGACTTTTGACCAAAGTCAAAGAACAAGAAATGGCAGGTGACCAAAAATGGTAGGTAATGTCTTACAAAATAAGACAACCCTTTTTGACTTGGACAACCTCCAGTCAGACCATATGAAGGCCTCTGATTGAGCACAAACTCCTTTGGCTCAGACAGGACAACTTATTTATGATAGTAAAAGAAGAACGTTAGGTTCAATCGAGTGCTAGCACGATTTTCTTGAACCTAATTGAATCTCATTCAGATCAATTGAACTAGATCAGTTCAATTGATGATCACCAGATTCAAACCCTTGTTTGTGTGACCCAGTTAGGTTCAGTTCTGTATGGTAATGGGATATGTCATGATCTCTATCATCGACATCATCGAAACTCCTTTCGATGGATCAGAACTCTTCTGATTCGAATAGCTAGAATGATCGATCATCTAAATCATTCTAATTGCTCCCAAAATCCACCAGTGACACCTAGCAGTATATGGTGGCAACCCATCAGAGCTGAATGCGAACCTCTTGGTGCAGCTACCTGTGTGATTAAGTTCTTCTATCTTGAGCCCCGATCAGATTAGGGTTAAGGTAAACTCGTCAAACCCTAGTCTCTGTCATATGATGTAATCATTCGATTCGAGTCCGATGTGAAAATCTAAATAGAAACTCTTTCTATTATTTCACTCTGCCATGGCCATGGGCTTCTGGACTTGATTCTCATGATCATCATAGGGCTGCTCCTCTACCACCGAGGTAGATAGATTCCATCTTGATGCATCCAGTTCCTACAATGAACATGCTATAGCCAACATACACCTCAGGATTCCATATGGCTAGGAGACCGAGTAATGGTGTAGTCAAACTATAACACCCTCAAGGTGAACTGCCGATGCACCTCAGGTCAAAGAACCAGACACACTACTGCAGCATCGAGTCAGTCATTGACGAGAAGGTAGACTCCCTAATGACTACTCGAGGTGGTCACGCTCAGTGCCCTCGTTCTCTAACGAGTACCTATACTCTCACTCCGGTGTCTCCACACCGTAGACTCAAGACTCATCTACTAAAGAGAAGCGATTGTACACCAACCTTCCGGATCAATCACCATCCTCGTGATGATCCTATGGTCGGAGCATTTTATGAGTTAATAATGATTATTCATGTCTTAAATTTTCAACTCTTGAAAATATGAATTATCATTACCATTAACTCAAAGGATGTATCACAGACACTAAATACACATATGTGATAGAAAATAACCCATTTTATTGATATTAGTCAAAATTATAATTTTGCCCCTAGAAGTGTATTACAAGTGTCAGCCAATTCTGGCTTCTAGGGCACATATATCTAACAATCTCCCACTTGTCCTAAAGCCAATTGGCTACAAGTCTAAGTCCCATCTTCTCAAGGTGGGCTTCGATCTTCTGCTGGCCCAACGGCTTTGTAAGTGGGTCTGCCACATTATCTGCGGAGTCGACTCTCTTGACCTCGACGTAACCCTTCTCGAGGTAATCGCGGATGAGGTGGTATCGCCGCTCAATGTGCTTGGATTTCTTGGTGAGACCTTGGCTCTTAGCAAGGGCTATGGCGCCATTGTTGTCGCAGTATAGAGGAATGGCATCTGATGGCATTACTCCGAATTTCTGCAGCAAACTTCTTGTACCAGAATGCTTCCTTCGCAGCCTCTGATGCAGCGATATATTCTGCTTCCATGGTGGAATCTGCTATCACTATTTGCTTGAAACTCTTCCAGCTGACAGCACCACCATTGCACACAAACAGACTTCCAGATGTCGACTTTCGATCATCTATATCAGGACATAAAAATCCGAGTCTGTGTATCCCTGGACTTGGAGTTCTCCGTTACCAAAGACCAACATCATATCCTTAGTTCTTCTCAAGTACTTAAGGATACATTTCACAGAAGTCCAGTGTTCTTCACCTGGATTTGACTGATATCTGCTTGTGACACTCACAGCATGGGCTATATCAGGTCGTGTACATAGCATGGCATACATGAGGCTCCCTATTGCAGAAGCATAAGGGATCTTGCTCATGCATTCTATTTCCTCAGGTGTGCTAGGGCACATCTTCTTGGAAAGATGAATACCATGTCTGAAGGGTATTAATCCCCTCTTAGAGTTTTTCCATACTAAACCTCTTTAGTACTTCCTCTATGTACATCTTCTGTGAAAGTCCTAGCATCCTATTCGGTCTATCCCTATAGACCTTAATTCCTAGAATAAAGGATGCTTCACCTAGGTCTTTCATGGAGAATTCCTTAGGACAACCATATTTTGACTGTCGTCAACATGGGAATATCATTCCCAATAAGGAGGATGTCATCCACGTACAATACGAGGAAGACAACAGCGCTCCCACTGACCTTTTTGAAAAAACACATGGTTTTCTCTTCATTTTTGATGAAACCAAACATTTTGATCACATCATTGAAACGAGTGTTCCAGCTCCGAGATGCTTGCTTAAGTCCATATATGGACCTTTGCAGCTTGCAAACCTTGTGATCAGTATCACTGGATGTGAAACCTAGCGGCTGTTCCATATAGATATCTTCCTCAAGATATCCATTTAAGAATGCCGTTTTCACATCCATTTGCCATATTTCATAATCGAAATAGGCTGCAACGGCAAGCAATGTGCGGATGGATTTTAGCATAGCCACTGGAGAAAAGGTATCCTGATAGTCAATGCCTTCGCATTGACTATAACCTTTTGCCACTAGTCTAGCCTTGAATGTCTCCACATTCCCATCTGCACCAATCTTTCTCTTGAAGATCCATTTACACCCAATAGGTACTATACCTTCTGGTGGATCTACCAAGGTCCAGACTTGGTTTGAGTGCATCGAGTCAATTTCTGACTGCATTGCCTCTAGCCATTTCTCGGAGTCGATATCTGATATCGCCTCGTTGTAGGTTTTGGGATCATCACCATGAGCACCATTACCTACGAGGAACATTTTCTCTACTTCCTCTGAAATAATACCTAAGTATCTCTTCAGGGGGACGGAAAACTCTTTCCGATCTATGAGGTGGAGGAGGTAGTGTTCTTATTGGCTCAACCTGATTTGGTTCCAATTGGTCCTTAGCTCGTTCCACTTGTGAGACTTTCTCATCAAGCTTGATCTCTTTTCCAATGCCGCTATCTTGAATAAACTATTTTTCAAGAAAGATGGCATGTCGACTCACAATCACATTATGGTCTTCTAGAATGTAGAAATAGTATCCTAATGACTCTTTAGGATATCCTATGAATCGAGCTCTGAAAGGACCTAAATTCTAACTTGTCCGCTTGTTGTCTTTTGACATGAGCTAGGACAACCCCAAATTCTGAGATGACTCAGACTTGGTTTCTTACCATGCCATATCTCATACGGTGTGGTAGGAACGGTTTTAGAGGGAACCCTATTCAGTAGATAAATTGAAGTTAACAATGAGTGTCCCCAAAGAAAATTAGGAAGGTCTGTGAAGCTCATCATGGATCGAACCATATCCAATAGAGTCTGATTTCTCCGTTCTGAAATCCCGTTGAGTTGAGGTGTTCCTGGTGGAGTCCATTGAGAGACTATGCCATTTTCCTTTAGATAGTCTAGGAATTCCCGACTAAGGTATTCACCTCCTCGATCTGATCGAAGAACCTTAATGGGTTTTCCAGTTTGTTTTTCTACTTCATGTCTGAATTCTTTGAACTTTTCAAAAGCTTCAGACTTGTGTCTCATAAGATACACATATCCATACCTAGACAGATCATCGGTAAAGGTAATGAAGTAGACAAAATTGCCTCTAGCCGGCACATCAAATGGGCCGCACACATCAGTATGTACTAGGGCAAGGAGATCTGTGGCCCTCTCCCCATGTCCAACAAAAGGGAGTTTAGTCATTTTGCCTTGAAGACAAGATTCACAAGTTGGATATGACTCGAAAGTCAATGGACTCAATAGCCCATTTTTCTCCAATTTGTTGATCCTATCTTCTGCTATATGACCTAATCTCAGGTGCCATAGATATCTATCATTTGGACTATCCCTAGGTCGTTTGGCATTCACATTTTGCTCGATAGTTAGAATAGGTACATCAATATGTAGCTGATAAAGACCATTAATAAGGAAAATCATTTGCAATTTTATTTCTTTCATAAAGAATGTTACAATGGTCCTTAAAGAAGGTGATCACATAACCTTCTTGTGCTAAGCATAAAACAGAAATCAAATTCCTGCTAGCTGCAGGCACAAAATAACAGTCTTTCAAAACTAAGTCTAAACCAGATGGTAATCGAAGAGGGTATGTTTCCATGGCTACTGCAGCAACTCTTGCTCCATTACCGAACGTGTAGGATCATGTCTCCATCCCTCAGCCTCCTGCTATCCTCAAGACCCTGCATGAAAGTGCATAGATGAGCACTAGAACCAGAGTCAAGCACCCAACTGGATGCAGAAGAAACCGTAAGGTTAGACTCAATAACGAGCATACCTCTAGAAGGACCTTCCTTCTTGTTCTTCAGGGTGGCCAGGTAAGTAGGGCAGTTTCCGCTTCCAATGGCCGTCACTATTGCAATGGAAACACTTTTCTTTGATAGCGGCTTTCATCTTCGGTTCTGCCTTCTTCTTCTTTGTTCCTTCCACCTTCTGCTTTTTCGCAGACTTCTTTTTCTTTCCATAAGACTTTCTTTTGGAAGAAGTCCATTCCATAGCAAGAACTGAGCCTTTAGAACCTTTCATAGAAAGCTCAGCGGTAACCAGCATATTCATTAATTCGGCCAAAGAATTTTGAAGTTTATGCATGTGGTAATTCATGATGAATTGCCCATATGCATCAGTCAAGGATTGCAGAATAATATCGATTCTGCAAGTCCAAGTCTAACTTCACACCGAGCTTCTCAAGCTCTTCCATGTCCTTGATCATTGTCAGACAGTGATCTTGGACTGACTGCCCATCATGCATCTTAGCCTTAAAAAGTCATTTCGTAACTTGATATTTGGCTGCGCGACTCTGTTCACCAAACATCTCCTATAGGTGAGCCAACATTTGGCGAGCAGTCCCGATATCCTCATGTTGGCGCTGGAGCTCATCAGACATCGAGCCCAACATGTAATATCTAGCCTTATTATCTTCGTCTATCCATTTCTTCAGAGACACTCTTTGTTCAACAAATGGATGGGCTGGTAAGGTGGGAGGGTCCTGGTCCAAAACATGGGTTAACTTCTCGAAACCCAAAACTATTTTGTAGTTCTTGAGCCAATCTTTATAATTGGGTCCAGTCAGTCTATGTGTGTCCAGGATACGTGTCAATGGGTTGGACGCAGACATTTTCCTATAGAGAGTCAAAGATTTTAGTTAGATACCGTAATTTTGACTTGACCAATTTGTTTAGGGATTTTATTTTTAAACAAATTAGCTCCCACTATTTTCTCAAATCCCTACACTTCCTCTGTAGAGATGCAAAAATCTCCACGATTAATGATTTCTAGTGGGTGGTGCGGTCTCACCAACTGACTCATCACCTCACCTAACAGTTATTGGTGATGGGTTAGCCAATGAGTGAACAACTCTTGTTCAATGATTCTCTAATCATGGTGCACCCAAACTTGATCTCTAATTCATGAATCTCACCATATCCAGCATATTGATCCACTCCTTAGTTAAGTCAGACCCACCATTTGCATAGACTGGATTCCTAATTGAGTCTCTCACCGTATCCAGAATATTGAGCCCAACTCATCCTCCAGTCTATAGCATCCAATGCCTAATAGATATGGTTGCATCTTTCCGATGCAACTGAAACACTGTATCCAACCGAGAACAATCAACCCCGGGAAGGGCCCGCACGTCTACAATGGTGGAAGATCTCAGACTTAATCTTTTCTTAGGAAGAATTGATTCAGGTCTCATTAAACTAGACTTGGCTTAGTCATAACAATTATGACTAACCTAGTGGTATGGGTTAGCTCGAATTATTGACCACCTCAGATCAGAACTGTGTCAACAGATATGGCCAGGTAAGTGAGACCGATGGAAGAAATATGCCATTAACTCATACAAGAATGCATTCAGGTCGAGTAGCTTCCAATTAAAAATCAGTCGGTCGTATGTGCCAAACTTACTTAGACACCAAATTATTGAGCCAGAATCAATTGGGTTTGCCTACAATCCAGACTCTAACCTCTAAGCCTAATTAGGTCTTGCTTGATCGTGACTCGATCTTGACCCAGACTTAATCCTATTAAGCTGGTCAATTTAAGCATTGTTGATCCCATCTAACCAACTCTTGATTCGGTTTGATCGACCGCTTAGACCTAATTAAGCTATCCAAGCCCGAACCCAGTATTATGAATATGTCTTAGATCTGAAATTCTCAATTTTAGACCTAATTAATATTTCATAAACTTAATTCTTAATTAAGTAGGGTTCATAAACAAAATATGCACAATAAACCCGAGGGTTTCAGGATCTAGGGTTTTGCAGAAAGTAAGTTTTGAATTTTTGATTAAGGATGAACACGCAGCACCCCTACACATTATAAGAATACCCTATCGAATGAAAAGAGAGGGCCTTTAAACCCTTCTTCATTCTTATGACCGGACAGCCAAGAGGAATGCCTTAATCAGGAACATACAATACTACAAAATAGTTTTAGATCTATATCATATATCTCATATACAAATTAGATCTAAACATGGCATATTTTGCATACATCTCATATATCGAATCATGCATATTTTTAGATCTAAATTATCTCATAATAATCTAAAAAATTAGATTTAATTTTGATCTAATCAAAAAAAATTCTAATCTAGATAATTATGTAGAACTATTCTACAACTAGTCTAGACATGCATCAATCATATCTCATATGATGTTTAAAATTAAATAATTTTATTTGCTATTTTTTAGATGTTATTATAATAATTATAATATCAAAAAATAGTAAATAAATGAATCTAAAATATGATTTAATTAAATTAAATCAAAAACATGCAAGACTATTCTATAGAACTATTCTATTCTAGAACTAGTCATGCATATCTTCTAATCTTAGATCCAAATCATTTAATTTTAATTTTTTTTCTAATTTTAGATTTGATCACATCTCATGTAATATCTAAAATCACTTATTTTCTAATTAAAATAAATTTAAAATTAGATCTAAATATTTTTAGAACCATGGCTCTGATACCAGTTGAAAGGAAATCCTGATTTTCCAGTCCAGATTCGTTCAGATCTGCTCAGATCAAAAGATATATTTCAAAAAAAAAAAAAATTGATCTATATCAGATCTAAAATATTTTAGATCTAATTCTTATTATTTTAATAAATAAAATAAAATAAAAATAAATTAAATCAAATTTAATTTACCTGATTTGGGTAATCCAATTATCCGTTGATAATCCTGTATGCAGCGGAAGGTTCTGGATCTAGCCACGCAAGCATCTGGCCTCTATCGGTATTCACTCGGATTGGATCTAAAGATCCTCTTCTTCTATATCATGCCTCTAAAAATCAGATCTGGATCTGATCTGGAGGATCTTCAAAACTCCTTTTGAAGATCAGCAGTCGTCCTTTGCAGCAGTGCAGCCTTCTAGCTTTTGATCGCCTTTCTCTTGCTTGAATCGCACCAACAAAAATCCAAAACTCCTTTTGGACGTGGAGAGCAAGGGGAGAAGGTGGTTTGGCATGGAGAAGGAGGGGAGAGGCAGCCTAGGGGCATGGGGAATTCTTATTACTCTTTGAGTTGGGTACAGGGTCTTATTTATAGACTAACTATGATCCAACTCCTCTTCTTTCCAACCAATCACAATCCTTTATAAAATCAGATCTAAATCTGATTGATGGGAATAGAGTCCCCTGGATTCCTCCTTGGAGGGTGCCTAAGACCAGTCAAACTAGATTCTTAGAAGAACTCTAATTGGAATCCAAAGGAAGGTGGAGTCCTTGTCCAACAAGGACTCCAGGGCGCCTCCAACTTGGGCACACGCCTAGGATGGCGTGCACCCTCTTTCTTGCTAGGTTCTAATAGGAGGACAGGCCCCCACCAGCTCTCCAATAAGTGCATGACATGTGGTCAAAAGTCAAAGTATCAATGGTCAACGTTTGACCAATCAAAGGTAGATTTTTGACCAAAGTCAAAGAATAAGAAATGGCAGGTGACCAAAAATGGCAGATAATATCTTATAAAATAAGACAATCCTTTTTAACTTGGACTACCTCCAGTTAGACCATATGAAGGCCTCTGATTGAGCACAAACTTCTTTAGCTCAGACAGGACAACTTATTTATGATAGTAAAAGAAGAACGTTAGGTTCAATCAAGTGCTAGCACGATTTTCTTGAACCTAATTGAATCTCATTCAGATCAATTAAACTAGATCAGTTCAATTGATGATCACCAAATTCAAACCCTTGTTTGTGTGACCCAGTTAGGTTCAGTTCTGTATGGTAATGGGATATGTCATGATCTCTATCATCGGCATCATCGAAACTTCTTTTGATGGATCAGAACTCTTCTGATTCGAACAGCTAGAATGATCGATCATCTAAATCATTCTAATTGCTCCCAAAATCCACTAGTGACACCTAGCAGTATATGGTGGCAACCCATTAGAGTTGAATGCGAACCTCTTGGTGCAGCTACCTGTGTGATTAAGTTCTTCTATCTTGAGCCCCGATCAGATTAGGGTTAAGGTAAACTCGTCAAACCCTAGTCTCTGTCATATGATGTAATCATTTGATTTGAGTTCGATGTGAAAATCTAAATAGAAACTCTTTCTATTATTTCACTCTGCCATGGCCATGGGCTTCTGAGACTTGATTCTCATGATTATCATAGGGCTGCTCCTCTACCACCGAGGTAGATAGATTCCATCTTGATGCCATCCAGTTCCTACAATGAACATGCTATAGCCAACATACACCTCAGGGTTCCATATGGCTAGGAGACTGAGTAATGGTGTAGTCAAACTATAACACCCTCAAGGTGAACTGTTGATGCACCTTAGGTCAAAGAATCAGACACACTACTGCAGCATCGAGTCAGTCATTGACGAGAAGGTAGACTCCCTAATGACTACTCGAGGTGGTCACGCTCAGTGCCCTCATTCTCTAACGAGTACCTGTACTCTCGCTCCGGTGTCTCCACACCATAGACTCAAGACTCATCTACTAAAGAGAAGCGATTGTACACCAACCTTTCAGATCAATCACCATCCTCGTGATGATCCTATGGTCGGGAGTATTTTATGAGTTAACAATGATTATTCATGTCTTAAATTTTCAACTCTTAAAAATATGAATTATCATTATCATTAATCCAAAGGATGTATCACAGACACTAAATACACATATGTAATAGAAAATAACCCATTTTATTGATATTAGTCAAAATTATAATTTTGCCCCTAGAAGTGTATTACAAGTGTCAGCCAATTCTGACTTCTAAGGCACATATATCTAACCATGCTGTGTACGTGACCTAATATAGCTCTTGTCGTGAGTGTTATGAGTAGGTAACAGTCAAATCTAGGCGAGGAGCACTAGATAGCCGTAAAGAATATCCTTAAATACTTAAGAAGAACTAAAAATTTATCCTTGATTTTTGGAAGAGTTTCAAAGCTAAAAGTGGAAGAATACACTGATTCAGACTTCATATCCGATGTTGATGATACAAGGTCTACATCAGGATGTATTTTTCTATGTAATAATGGATCGATTAGCTGGAAAAATTCCAAACAATCGGTCATTGTAGATTCGACCATGGAAGCTGAATACATCACTGCCTCTGAAGCTGCTAAGGAAGCCTTCTGGTTCAAGAAATTTATTGCAGAGTTGGGCATAATGTTATGAGATGTCATTGCACTGCACTGCGACAACAATGGCACCATAGCTCTTGCTAAGGAGCCTAGGTCTCATTAGAAGTCCAAGCACATTGAATGGCGATTCCATATTATACGTGAATATCTCGAGAAGTAGTTCGTCGAGGTGCAGAGAGTCGACTCTACATAGAATGTGGTGGATCCACTGACAAAGCCTCTAAGCCAATAGAAGAATGAAGCTCATCTTGAAAAGATGGGTCTTATGTTTATGGCTAATTAGCTTTAGATCAAGTGAAAGTTTGTTAGATATGTGTCCTAAAAAGCCAATTATTAGCTGACACATTTATTTTTCAGGGCTTATATTTAAACTTATAAAATTTTTATTATTAATAAAGGGTATTTTTATTTTCAATCATGTTTATGTGTTCATGATTTGTCCTAAAAATTAATAAAGATGATTTTGCATATTCTCAAGGTATTGAGAATTTGAGACATATACTATTAGTGGTTAATTTCTAAATGCTTCCAATTGAAGGATCATCACAAAGGATAGTGATTGATCCAGTTAGATTGGTACATGAACACCTTCTTCATGGGTAGATGAGTCTCGAGTTTGTAGTGTGGTGACACTAGGGTGATAATGCAGGTGGTTGTTAAAGAACAACTTGCACTGAGCATGACCATTATGAGAAACCACTTGGATGTTTACTCACTTGTAAGTGGTATTCTTGATGCTGCAATGGTATAACTAGTCCTTTGACCTGCAGTGCATTAGCTATTTGCAATGAGGCTACTATAGTTTGATGTATGTCTACTTGGTTCCTAGCCATTTGGTTTCTTACTGTGTATGTTAGCTATGATGGATTCAGGTTCATTGTTGAGAGTATGATATACTTAGATGGAATCTATCGACCTTAGTAGAAAAGATATAATCCTATGTAATTCGCGAGACTGAGTTCGCTAAGTCTTTGGCCAAAGCAAGGTGAATATTGGAAAGAAGTTTCTACGAGATTCACAAGAGAACTCAAATCAAGCCAATCTTGCATATGACTGATGATGGGATTTGACAAGTTATCCATGACCTTCATCAAGTCAGAATTTTTGATAGAATGACTGAATCATATGATAACTATACCTAGAGGTTCATACTTTTATTCTACTGGTTTGCCACTACATACTGCTAAATATCACTGATGGATTATGGGACCCACGAGCATCGTCTTGATGATTGATGATTCTCGATGGATAGTATTGAAATTATTCCAACCCATCAAAAAAATTTTGATGATATTATGATAGAGATCATAATGTATCTCTCTATCATATAGAATAGAACCTACGGGGTCACACACAAAAGAGGTTTCTGTCTGATCCGATGATTGATCGACGATTATGAATCATTAAGAATATAATTATCAATACGATTGATAATTAACTAAAGAAGGATAAATTAGTAATTTGATTACTAATTAGACTCAATTAGATTCAAAAATAAGTTGTAAATCAAGTTTAATTGAATTGGATTCAGTTTGACTTGAATTGGATTTAGTTTGATTAAGTTATGAGATGACTCAATTGTCATGGAATCAATTTCTAATTTAATCTAAATTTGGGTTTAATTAAATCTTAATTATATTAAAATTTAATCTGATTAGAAATCTAATTAGATTAGGTTCAATTAGGTGTTTGGGTTTAAACCAAATTATTTTTGATTTGAGGCTAAATCTAAAACCCTAGAGTCCATTTTGTGAAGGACTCTTCCTTGTGCCACCCTTGTGTCCATGCCCCTTCTCTTCTCACACAAATTTTAGATTTGTGTGAGGTTTTTCACGTTCTTTTCACCTCTTGGTCGACCACTTATCCTTTCATTTGGATATGGATGAGTTTTGATTTGAATTTAAAATTTAATTTGAATGTTTGATAGAGTTTGATTCTATCAAGACTCTTCTAGGCACCCCCCTTAAAAAGATCTATCTTTGGGACATTTCTAGGAGGTCTTTTTGATCTGAACAAAATTTGACCAGCCACTAGAGTGAGAGAGGGACTTGTTGGCATTCTTCCTTCCAAGTTTGAAGGAAAAACTCCATTGGTACAAGGCGTGGCACTCCAAGGAAGAAAGTTGCGCTGCTGCTATTTTTTCTTCTATCTCCACTACTTCTTCGACTAAAAATCGTCTTCCAGATCTGAATTCTTCAAATCAATCATCAAAATATCTTCTCTATAAGGGAGCTAGCATCCCGGGGAGATAGATAAGTTTTGGATCAGATCAGATCTCGTATGGATATCTATAAAGATCGAATGTTTGGGCGGCTTTAGGAACCTGTCAAGTTTTGATCATCGGCTGCGGAGTTTTTCGACCTGCGATAAGGTATGAGATCTGATCTCATAAATTAATTTTGGATTTCATATGTCTTAGATTTATGTTAGGGAAGATTTTATATTTGATTTAATGCATAATAAAAATAGTTAATCTATTTTATTTCATTATGATTTTAAAATAATTTTAAAATACATGCATGTAATCTGCCTTTCCTTTTTCTAATAATCAAAAGATTCAATAGAGTTCCATATGGCCGGAAAGATACAACCGAGATAGGGGTTCATCCGAGGATAGACGTATCTATTTCGGGCCCTGATAGGAATCTTTTGAAATCATCGATGTGGTTTTGGCCCGAAGGTCTTGTCGGCTCCGACCTAGAGGTCGGAGGGGCATCCTTGTATATCTGTCCTGAGCCCTAGTGAGGATCTCCAAAAATCATCGATATGTTTCCGACTCGGAGGTCATCCAGGTTCTACCCAGAGATCAGAGGGGTATCCTTGCCATATTGCTAGTGGAGCATCGATGTTGAGGACGTCGATCATCCGCTCATCAGTGTTCCTATTGGTCGTCTTCCGAAGCATGGGTTTTAAGGATCATAGTCCAGATGGGTCATCCTGGTAACAGGAGGTGTTGCAATGACGTCAACAACAAAATTTCTAGGATTCAAAAAGATTTCTAGAGAATATCGTAAATAGCGGTCGAAGTTTACAACTTGTTACAGATGAATTAATAAATAAATAAACTTGAATAGTTGGATTAACTAGTGTGATTATATGACCATTACAGAATGCTCGATAAAGAAAGCATCAGAAAAACTAATAGTTAAGAATATGGGTAACAAGCCCAGACTGGAGGATTATGCCGTAGACTGAATCATATAAAGCCAAATTGTTCTTGAGAAACTCAAAGTGCAAAAAAATATTACAATAAAACATACCCATAGGAACAAAAGATTTATCTGGTCTTAGTTTACAACATGTGTAAGACAATTTAAAGTCTACATGATTAGCACGGACTTCGGACAAAAAGATTCATACTTAAATATCATGTTCATCTAGATCCTATATCTCAAAGTGAGGAACAAAAGGTAGTAAAATAGGAAGCGGTTAAAAATAATGATTATACACAACAAGCTGAATCAAGAATTTGGCAACAAAAGAAAATAGGGCACATTATTTTGTTCCGCTGGATCTATTAACCAATAAAATCAATATTGATCAATGAAACAAAAAGCAGAAATTCAAAAGAAGATAAGAATGCTTAGGAAACTCATTAAAAAAAATACCTAAAAAAATAAATTCGTCGCAAAACATACAAGTAACATACAAGGACCTTTAGCAAAAACTACCAAAAAAACAAAAGGTACATATAAAACTACCAAAAACCCAAAGCCAGGAAGCAATTCCCAAAGAAAAGACTGATTTCAATATAAACAATACACATGAAAAATATTCTACATCTCTAGATGATCAAATAGAAACCTAAAAGAAAAACAATATACACACAAAAAACCACTACTAGAGATGAGAGAAGATGAGATGGAAGATAAACATAAACTAACTCACCAGGCCATCAAAAAGCCTTTGAATGTTATTAGGCGATACCAAGAAACATAAGACCCATATTCCAATCCTGTCACTTTAACCCTAAGAATTTCAAATCCTATGATCCAACAATCCAATGAGGAATCGACAAAAATCAAGGATGAAGGGGCGTTGCTTCAGAGAGAGAGAGAGAGAGAGAGAGAGAGAGAGAGAGAGAGGCTTGAAAGGCTCATAAGGGGATGTAGAGGATGAATTTGAGGGTCTCCTTCACAATCTTCCCCAAGTCCTCAATATATGGACCAGCTGCTAGTGTTGCTGACAGCTTGGGATGGTAGGTGGTGTAGGCATCAATGGAGATGGTGGATGAGGCTCACACAAGCAAATGCAGGCAATAGGTGTGGAGAGCCAGAGGATTAAGAGGGAAGGGTGAAGTGGAGTGCGCATGGGATGGAGGAAATGGAGGGAAGGAAAAGGGCACGATGCATTTTACTTTGTTTTTAGGTCTGATGAACAACTTCGTACATAGGAAAGGGAAATTAAGAAAGGATTGTACATGCATGATCTCATCCTCTAAACTTTTTTTCATCTTAGATGCGCTCTCTCTCTACAAATTCCTTTCGTTTAATCATGCACGCGATCTCTATGTATCATTCTTCGGCAGTTTCATAAATTCTTGTAGTAGCTCTTGCATCGAGTACCCAAAAGAAAATGAACAAGATGAAGAAACCAAAGACCGAATGTTAGAATCTTGTTGGAACCTTGATTGTGGATTTCCTTAACTACGCCACAAATACAAGCTGAATGAATTGAAAGGGATGGCTCGAAATAATTAAACTACTACATGATATCCAACAAGTTAAGCAGAAGGGATGATTTGATTCTTCATGATCTCAATGGCTTGGGCTTAAAATTTAAGGAGATTTCTACTACAATTCAAGCTTAAGAGACTCTCATTACCTTTGAAGAGAGAGGAAGTTGGAAGTGAAGTTCCCATAACCATGGCCAATTATACAAAAAAATTTGATATCTACTATTATAGTTAATCCACCTAGGCTTGCGGATGAACGCCAGGAAATCTGCAAAGATAAGTCTGCACTGACCGAAGTTGGCTCTAGCAGGATCCTTCAATGCTTAAGTTAGTAGCATGGACTAGTCAAATGGGAATCTAAGAGCAAAGTGATAGAGATTGCTCTAAAAGTATTCGATGTATCTTACCAAACTGACCAGGTTATCTTTCTTTTATAGGTATCGAAGTGATAATCGCTGAGTACGTGGATCTCTCTTTTTTCGGTGTAGTGTGATCGTGGGTAAATAATTAAAACTATCCACTAATCACCATCGTCTGCTCTTCTCAGGGACGATTTTGTAGGATCGATCAGAAGCCAGATAGGCTATTTGAAGAGCTTCTATCGATTAGTCATCTGATTTGGAGCCCACCAATCATCGTCAGTCGGTTGATTTTGCATCAACGGGTCATCGGTCGGCTGAGTTTGTGCCGACCGATCGTCGATCGGTTGATTTTATGCCGATGGATTGTCGGTAGAAGGGCTTTAAGCCTTGCCTTAATGATTTTCGATCGATGGTTAGTTGGTCGAAAGAAGAAATCATTGATTGTTGCTTATCAGTTCGATTATTCATCGGATGGTCATATGTCGGCGCCCCCATCAATGTATCAGTGGGACAGTTGATGGATCGATGAGTGTTGACCTTTCGGCCAGCCTTCTCAATGGCAATGATCGATCGGATGTTAATTATCGTCCTTCAACTAATTGATCAACAATCGACTGGGTTAGTGGAACGTCGATCGTCAAGTCAATCGATCGATGGTTCATCGAGTAACTCATTGACCATCTATCGTCCATCATCGATCATCAGCTGATGAATATCCATCGGTGTCCGATGATCTATTGGCTCGATTGGTGAGTCGGGCAACAGATTGACAACCCCCAATAGTTGTCCTCCACTTTCAAGTTTGGTATAATGATTTTGTACTTTGCACCGAAAACAGAGAGTCAATATGTGGCATTACTTCGAGCTTCATTCTATCGCCTGCTATTAATGATTGTCTATCATCCAGTAGTCAAATCCGAACTAACATCATCCATCAGCTTTTGATTTATTTTTGTCGAACGAGTTGAGTCATCTTCCCGATTTAATCTAGATGAACGAAGTTCATCTATAAAAATTTTGGTTGATCGATTGTCAACTGATCATTAGTCGATTTTATGTAACTAGTCATTAGCTAGTTTTTAATGGACTTAAAATCAATTTTCTAACCAGTCAATACTTAGTCGTTTGTTGAGATATTCATAGATCAAGGATAAGCCAACCTTGTGTTGGTTTCTAACCAACTTTTAGTCGATTTTTTACCAACCAATACTTGATCATGATGATTGGGTCCATGCCAACCATCCCTCGATTCGGCCATAGCCCAATCGATAAAGGTTGTGTTCTTTACTAGTTGAGATAAACCAACTAGTTCATAATCAATAGCTTGATGCTTTTCATTCTTTATAATTTCGTAAGAAAGTTATGTGTCGGTATTGCCTATTGGTATATCAGTTGGCTATTTGAGTTGTAAAAGATAGTCTTCTTCCCGATCGGTCGGTTGTTATGTCGTAGAAAATCGACTTATTTTGATCAACTGCATCGGTTATTTAAGATGTGCCAACCGATCGTCTTCACTGAAAGAAATACCAACTGATGATCGCCATCCATCAGTCGATTGTTGAATCATGTCGACTATGGTATGCCGACCATCGGTTGGTTATAACATTTAGCCGATAGGGAGCTTGTCTACTTCTTCATCGATAACCTTCTGTCATTCGGAAGCGAATGGTCGTTTCTTAGTCGATTTTTCTTCAGATGTTGCTCCTCTAGCCCTTGGTCGTCTAGAGATCATGTTGATCACCGCAACCATCGATTGATTTGGACGAATCTCCTCTGACACTGGTGGTTGATCGACATGGAGCTGGGTTGGATGATCGAGTCGAAACTTGGCAAAAAATCCCCATCGAATGAGAGTCTCGATCTCATCCTTCAGCTGAAAACACTGTTCGGTGTCATGGCTGTAGTCGCAATGAAATCGACAATACTTCCTCTTATCCTTGCCTAAGTTCTTCATCGATGGGAGTCGGCAAAGATAATTCTTCCCTTCAATCTCCATCAAGATTTGTGCATGTGGAGTGGAGAGAAGAGTGTAAGTATCATATCGACTCTTCATATTGATCAGCAGAGGGTTCAATCGAGAAGACACCGCTTCTTTGTTCAAAATGGATCGGTTGTGTTCGGTCGAAGCATCGTTCTTCCGTTGTTTCTTCTTTTGATCTTTTTTCATTTTGTTGGTGCTGGTCAGAAGCACCTTCTTCTGTGCAAATGTATTTATCCATGCATTCCAGAAGTTTGGCATAAGTTCAAGGATGGTTTTTATCCAGCGAGTAGGTGAACCAAAAATCCCATAGATCCTACTTCATGGTCAAGATGGCCACGTCCTTGTTGGAGTTTCGGACCTCAAGCGGTGGCGTTAAAACGTACCATGAAGGCCCGAAGGATTTCTTTC
This sequence comes from Cocos nucifera, assembly GCA_006176705.1. Classification (NCBI taxonomy): domain Eukaryota; kingdom Viridiplantae; phylum Streptophyta; class Magnoliopsida; order Arecales; family Arecaceae; genus Cocos; species Cocos nucifera. Next base: position 23,396 of record QRFJ01004592.1, read on the forward strand.
TCTTCTTGTTTGATCGAGAAGAGGATGTCAGAAGTTCGTGGCATCCTCCTGCTAGTGCTGAAGTAAGCCATGAAGGAGTCTTCGAGTTGCTCGAAAGAGTTGACGCTTTCTAGTCAAAGTCTGAAATACCAGGCTCAAGCAACTTTCCGAAGGATGATCGGAAAATCGATATATATGAGGGCATTATTTGCCCCCTGAATCATCATGAGAGCCTTGTAGCTCTAGAGATGATCGACTGGATCGATGGAGCCATCATATGGCTCCACTTGCAGCATCCTAAAACGTGATGAAATTGATTCGTTCAGGATGCGCGAGGAGAAAGGAGGAGCAGTCTGGATGTGGAGTCCCTCGGAGGACCCTTCTTTTGCATCCTTCTGGATTCGGTCCAGTCGATGGTCGATTTTTTTGAGCTTTCGCTCATAGGTATCGAATCGATGCTGGCGAGATGTCCCCGAGGTTGATCCTCCTGAGGAGCTGGTTAAGAAGAAAGTGGTTGAATCTCGAGGGGTTTTCTCCTTATGCTGGTCTCAACGAGAAAGTGGGAAAATGAAGCATCGTGATCGATGAGTGGTCCCTTACGAATGGTGGGAAGATGGAGTTTTCGCTCGACAAGAGCGTTGAGATGGTCTCTTTAGTGAAGGAGAGGTAGAGCACCTCGATACATGGCGGCTGTATCTAGATGGCACCACCTGTGCTGTCGGTCCTTCAGCCACCATGCATGGCTGTTGCTGGAGGCTATGTACAGCCTCCATTAACATCCGAACCTGCTGCGTTAGTGCAGCTAGTTGCTGGACTTATGCATCCATCGTGACCATCGAATGCGAAGAGCCCGATTCTGCCACTGACGGTGGTAGAGGGAAAGTACTTCTCATTAGGATGACTGTCCGATGGAGCTGAGTGAGTTGCGAGCACGCATTTTTGCCATCGTAATAGAGGACAAAAATTTACTAATCATTTTCGATCTTTCCCTACCTGTTATGCCAATCTATTGCAGCCAATCCATCTGTGCCTGCGGATGAATGCCAGAAAACCTGCAAAGATAAGTCCGTACTGATCGGAGTTAGCTCCAACAGGGATCCTCCGATGCTTAAGTTGGTAAGATGGACTAGTTGAACAAGAATCTAAGAACAAAGTGATAAAGATTGCTCTAAAAGTATTCGATATATCCTACCAAACTGATCAGGTTATCTTTCTTTTATAGGTGTCAGAATGATAACCATTGAGTACGTGGATCCCTCTTTTTCTAGTGTAGTATAATCATGGATAAGTAATTAAAACTATCCACTAATTACCATCGCCCGCTCTTCTCGAGGGTAGTTTTGTAGGATTGATCGAAAGCCAAATAGACTATTTAGAGAGCTCCCATTAATCAGTCGTCTGATTTGGAGCTGACATATCATCGTCGGTCGGTTGATTTTATGCCGATGGATCATCGATCGGCTATCTTTGTGTCGATCGATCGTCGATCGATTGATTTTATGTCGATGGATCGTCAATCGAAGGGCTTTAAGTCGATTGTTGTCTTAATAATTCTTGTCCAACGGTTAGTTGGTCGGAAGAAGAAATCACCGATTGTTGCTTGTCAGTCCAATTATCCATCGGATGGTCATATGTCGGTGCTCCCGTCAATGTATCGATGAGATAGTTGATGGATCGATGAGTATTGACCTTTCGGACAGCCTTCTCAGTGATAATGAACAATAGGATGTTAATTACCATCCTTCAACTAATTGATCAATAATCGACTGAATTAGTGGAACGTCGATCGTTGAGTCAATCGGTCGATGATTCATCGAGTAACTCGTCGACCATACATCATCGATTGTCAATTGGCAAATATCCATCGGTGTCCAATGGTCTGTTGGCTGGGTTGGTGAGTTAGATGGCAGATTGATAGCCTCCAACATCTACTATCTTTATAATAAGGTTAGTTAGAATCGGACCAATAACATCCATCCTTCCAATAATCGAAAGTGCCATAGTCCTTAAGCTGGTTATCCAAACCAAACTTCAAGGGTGATATATCAAATTTGTAACAAATCAAGTCACACAACAAATTAGTATTATCATGCTAGATAATTTTTTTTCTCTCAATCACTTGCCAATTGTGCTACTTCCTCTCATGCCTCCTCTGATCAAAGTTAATTCATGGACTCAACTATTTCTCACCATATATGTTATGGCCCAACCCAACTGGATGGGCCTTGTCCATTTGATCGGCTTAGTTAGCTTGGTTCAAGCCCATGATCAAAAAAAAAAAAAAAGAGAGAGTAGATCTGGACTATAAAAGGACCTCCCCCTCTTCCCTCTTGGTCCTATGCCAAATCTCTAATCAATAACCAGTGGGATTTCTCAATTGAAGTCAAAAAAGATGAGAATTTTATTATTTATTGGCTGTGAGAACTCACCAGCAGCAATGAAAGATTTCTAAACCCTCTTCTCTTCCTTTCTTCCAAGCCCTGAGCCTTGGTTTTCCTTTGATTAGAACTAAGTGTTGGACTTTTGGTGGATCTAAGACTCTCTTGTTTTTAATTTTCTTCTCCCATCCTTTCGACAGCTGTTGTCAAGGGCATTGCCAGTGCCATGGCCATTGCCACAAAGGTCACCGCTATAGGGGGGTGGCTAGCCATAAGTCCTCCCCCACTTTGAGAGTAGAAGGGAAGGAGATCCCCTGTTTCACTAATAGGCCAAGGGAAAAAGGAAGAAGAAGAAAAAAAAAGGAAAAGAAAAAAAATAAGGAGAGAGAGAGTTTCTCTCTCCTTTCCCATTGTTCACCTATTTTACTTAATTTCTCTCTAGTTTTCTTTTTTATAATTTTCTCTCTAGAATTGTTTCTCTCTCTACTTACTTTTTCCATGAAGTTTCTCTCTCCTATGATTTTCTATCTTTAAGAAGTTTGATCGACCTTGATAAAGGGGCCTTAACTTGTAGACGTCGGATAGTGTACCAGCACTAAGCTAAATTAAGTACCACTAGATTTGATCATCCATAAATTTTATTAAACCATCTATACACTAATTCAATCACAATTTGATTAAATCACTTTGATCAGATCAATCAAGGTGCTAAGCTGCATCGTCTGATCAACCTAGTTCCATCTTGTTAATTTTTCTCTCCTCTGATATTCTTTTTGTATTTGATTCATGAACCTAGTGAACCAGCTCTATTGCTTTGAATCCGAGTTGACTCGGTAGAGAGACTTGGAACCACCCTATTGGTTGGGTAAGATATCCACACCACTTGAGTCTTTGTCAAGCATCACAAGATCTGATATTTATTAAACTTTATTTAGTTATTATATCTTAAGTAATCATGATTAGATTAAGCTACTTGATCAAATTGATTCATGATTGCCAAATGGTATACTAGCCTCCACTTTGGCTCTTATCGAGCACAACTAAATTTGATCACCCTCAATCTCTTTTTAACCACTCATATCCTATTCTAATCATAATTAGATAAAATCATCTTTATTGAACCAATCGAGATGTCAGGCGCTATCATTTTGCCAATCTCATGAGGGTGTCAAAAATTAGGACTTTTGTTTTTAAATATTTATGCTTAAATCTTGATAAATTAATATATTTTGAATAATAAATTCTGAATGATCCTCTCAAAATTGATGAATCAATCCATTCATTATTTCTACAAAGAAAAGTAATGAACCATCTTTTCAAGATATTTTATTTAAATAATTTTATTTTAAAAGTAAATAATTAGTCTTTAATTTATGTGTGATTTATGAAGTTGTATTTGAATGGAAGTGATTTGTAAATTTAAGATTTTTGAAAAATTATGATTTATTAATTTGTTATGAAATATACATATGTTGACTAAAATTATGATATATAGGTACCTTACAAAAGTAATTTTGTATGCATCGAATTTGAGCTCTCAACCTATATTCGACGGATCCTGCCAATAAGGGTCATGTATTGGTGTTCAATAAATCCTGCCAAATGGGGTTATGCATTGGTATTTAGTAGACCTTAGTAATAAGGATTGTGCCTTCATTTAGTGGATCATGCTAATGATGGTTATGCATTGGCACTTTGATTATTGTTGAGCTCTAGTCCTGCCATAGGATTTAATTGTGGTCATAATCAGAGACTGTTGAGTCATATATAATTTATTTTGAATCGAGTTTATGATTATCTACACATATAAATTTCTAAGAGAATTCGATTTGTATAAATTAGTTTGTAATATGTTCTTTTGTTTATTCATGGTATTTATTTTTGAATATTATATCTCATGATAATATCAAGAATATCTAGTTAAGATATTTATTGTTTACCAAACTATCAAGCTTATTATCTCTCCTTTCTTTTCAGATTCAGATACTTAATTGTAGACATGGGTATTGCTCAAGAATGGGATTAAAAGCAAGATTTGATCGTGTCAAAATAGTTGAATTGAGATCAATTATTACCATTTTAAATTTTTAATAGAGATTTATTTGATGTAAGAATTTTAAATTTGGTTATCAGTCAGATTAGTTAATTTTAAATTTTGACTTTGAGTTATTTAAATTATGATGTATTGATATCATGTTTGAAAGGCTTTGCATTCTTTTGGAGAGAATTCTTTATGAGTATATAGTAATTGCCATGACCGCTGGCTCATAAATCTCGGATCGGAGGCATGATCATGTAACAACTAATTTATGGAATCTATCCATTCACTTAGATAACGATGGTTCTGATGAAATAGTCATTGGTGAAGGTCAAGTTTGGAGATTATACATACTAATTCTTCAATACTTTCCTCCTCTATCTGTTAGATATATGTGCCCTAGAAGCCAAAATTGGCTGACACTTGTAATACACTTTTAGGGACAAAATTATAATTTTGACTATAATCAATAAAATGGATTATTTTCTATCACATATGTGTATTTAGTGTCTGTGATACATCCTTTGAGTTAATGATAATGATAATTCATATTTTCAAAAGTTAAAAATTTAAGACATAAATAATCATTATTAACTCATAAAATGCTTCCGACCATAGGATCATCACGAGGATGGTGATTGATCCGAAAGGTTGGTGTACAATCACTTCTGTTTAGTAGATGAGACTTAAGTCTACGGTGTGGAGACATCGGAGTGAGAGTACAGATACTCGTTAGAGAATGAGGGCACTGAGCGTGACCACCTCGAGTAGTCATTAGGAAGTCTACCTTCTCGTCAATGACTGACTCGATGCTGCAGTGGTGTATCTGGTTCTTTGACCTGAGGTACATCGATAGTTCACCTTGAAGATGTTATAGTTTGACTATATCATTATTTGGTCTTCTAGCCATTCGAAATTCTGAGGTATATGTTGGCTGTAACATGTTCATTGTAGGAACTGGATAGCATCAAGATGGAATCTATCTATCTCGATGGTAGAGGAGCAGCCGTATGATGATCATGAGAATCAAGTCAAGAAGTCCATGGTCATGACAGAGTGAAATAATAGAAAGAGTTTCTATTTAGATTTTCACATCAGATTTGAATCGAATGATTACATCATATGATAGATACTAGGGTTTGACGAGTTCACCTTAACCCTAATCTGATCGAGGCTCAAGATAGAAGAACTTAATCACACAAGTAGCTGCACCAAGAGGTTCGCATTCAGCTCTGATGGGTTGCCACCATATACTGCTAGATGTCACTGGTGGATTTTGGGAGCAAATAGAATGATTTAGATGATCGATCATTCTAGCTGTTCGAATCAGAAGAGTTCTGATCCATCGAAAGGAGTTTCGATGATATCGATGATAGAGATCATGATATATCCCATTACCATATAGAACTGAACCTAACTGGGTCACACAAATAAGGGTTTGAATCTGGTGATCATCAATTGAACTAATCCAATTCAATTGATCTGAATGAGATTCAATTAGGTTCAAGAAAATTGTGCTAGCACTCGATTGAACCTAACGTTCTTCTTTTGCTATCACAAATAAGTTGTCCTGACTGAGCCAAAGGAGTTTGTGCTCAATCAGAGGCCTTTATATGGTCTGATTGGAGGTTGTCCAAGTCAAAAAAGATTGTCTTATTTTGTAAGACATTACCTACCATTTTTGGTCATCTGCCATTTCTCGTTCTTTGACTTTGGTCAAAAGTCTACCTTTGACTGATCAAATGTTGACCATTGATACTTTGACTTCTGTCCACGTGTCACGCACCTATTGAAGAGCTGGTGGGGGTCTGTCCTTCTACCAGAACCTGGCAAGGAAGAGGACGCACGCCACCCTTGGCGTGTGCCCAAGTTGGAGGTGCCCAGGAGTCTCTGTTGGATAGGGACTCCATCTCCCTTTTGGATTCTAATTAGAGTTCTCCTAAGAACCAACTTTGACTGGTCTTAGGCACCCTCTAAGGAGGAATCCAGGAGATTCTATTCCCATCAATCAGATTTAGATCTGATTTCACAAAGAGTTATGATTGGTTGGGAAGAAGAGGAGTTGGATCACAGTTAGTCTATAAATAAGATCCTACGCCCAACTCAAAGAGGTATCTGAATTAATTGAGATCTCCATGCCCCAAGGCCTTTTCTCCTCTCCTCCTCCATGTCAAAGCATCTTCTCCCTCTCCTCTCCACATCCAAAAGGATTTTGGATCTTGGTTGGTACAATCTAGATAAGAGAAAGATGAGTGAAAGCTAGAAGGCTGCATTGCTGCAAAAGATGACTGCTGATCTTCAAAAGGAGTTTTGAAGATCTTGATCTGATTAGATCTAAACGAACCTGATCCAAAAAATCAAGATTTTCCTTCAACTGGTATCAGAGCCAAGGTTCTAAAAGTGTTTAGATCTATTTTTAAATTTATTTTAATTAGAAAATAAGTAATTTTAGATGTCACATGAGATGTGATCAGATCTGAAATTAGAAAAAAATTAAAATTAAATAATCTGGATCTAAGATTAAAAAATATGCATGACTAGTTCTAAAATAGAATAGTTCTATAGAATAGTCTTGTATGTTTTTAATTTAATTTGATTAAATCATATTTTAGATTGATTTATTTACTATTTTTTGATATCATAATGGTTATAATAACATCTGAAAAACAGCAAATAAAAATTCTTTAATTTTAAATATCATATGAGATATGATTGATGCATGTCTAGACTAGTTGTAAAATAGTTCTACATAATTATCTAGATTAGAATTTATTTTGATTAGATCAATTTAAATTTAATTTTTTATATTATTATGAGATAATTTAGATCTAAAAATATGCATGATTCGATACATGAGATGTATGCAAAATACGCCATGATTAGATCTAATTTATATATGAGATATATGATATAGATCTAAAACTATTTTGTAGTATTGCATGTTCCTGATTAAGGCATTCCTCTTGGCCATCCGGTTATAAGAATGAAGAAGGATTTAAAGGCCCTCTCTTTCCATTCGATGGGGTGTTCTTATGATGTGTAGGGATACTGCGCATTCGTCCTTAATTAGAAACCCAAAACTTACTTTTTGCAAAACCCTAGATCCTGAAATCCTAGGATTTATTGTGCATATTTTGTTTATGAACCCTACTTAATTAAAAATTAAGATTATGAAATATTAATTAGATCTAAAATTGAGAATTTTAGATCTAAGACATATTCATAATACTGGATTCGGGCTTGGGTAGCTCAATTAGGTCTAAGCGATTGATCAAACCGAATCAAGAGTTGGTTAGAGGGGATCAACAATGCTTAAATTGACCAGCCTAATAGGATTAAGTCTGGATCAAGATCGAGTCACGATCAAGCAAGACCTAATTAGGCTCAGAGGTTAGAGTCTGGATTGTAGGCTAACCCAATTAGTTCTGACTCAATAATTTGATCTCTAAGGTAAGTTTGGCACATACGACCGACTGGTTTTTAATTGAAAGCTACTCGACCTAAATGCATTCTTGTACAAGTTAATGGGATATTCCTTCCACCAGTCTCACTTACCTGGCCATATCTGTTGACACAATTCTGATCTGAGGTAGTCAATAATCCGAGCTAACCCATGCCACTAGGTTAGTCATAATTGTTATGACTATGATAAGTCTAGTTTAATGAAATCTAAATCAATTCTCCCTAAGAAAAGATTAAGTCTGAGGTCTTCCACCATTATAGATGTGCGGGCCCTTTCCAGAATTTATTATTTTCGGCTGGATACAGTGGCTCAGTTGCACCGAAAAGATGCAACCATGTCTATTAGGCATTGGATGCTATGGGCTGGAGGATGAGTTGGGCTCAATATTCTGGATACGGTGAGAGACTCAATTAGGAACCCAGTCTGTGCAAATGGTGGGTCTGACCTAACTAAAGAGTGGATCAATATTCTGGATACGGTGAGATTTATGAATTAGAGACCAAGTTTGGGTGCACCATGATTAGAGAATCATTGAACAAGAGTTGTTCACTTATTGGCTAACCCATCACCAATAACTGTTAGGTGAGGTGATGAGTCAGTTGGTGAGACCGCACCACCCACTAGAAATCATTAATCATGAAGATTTTCGCATCTCTACAGAGGGAGTGTAGGGATCCAAAAAAATAGTGGGAGCTAATTTGTTTAAAAATAAAATTTCTAAATAAATTGATCAAGTCATAATTACAGTATCTAACTAGAATCTTTGACTCTCTACAGAAAAATGTCTACGTACAACCCATTAACACATATCCTGGACACACACAAACTGACTGGACCCAATTATAAAGATTGGCTCAAGAACTACAAAATTATTTTGATTCTGAGAAGTTAACCCATGTTTTGGGCCAGGACCCTCCCACCTTACCATCTCATCCATCTATTGAACAGAGAGCGTCTCTAAAAAAATGGATAGATGAAAATAATAAGGCCAGATATTACATATTGGACTCGATGTCTGATGAGCTCCAGCGCCAACATGAAGATATCGGGACTGCTCGCCAAATGTTGGCTCACCTATAGAAGATATTTGGTGAACAGAGTTGCGTAGCCAAATATCAAGTCACGAAATGACTTTTTAAGGCTAAGATGTGTGATGGACAGTCAGTCCAAGATCACTGTCTGACAATGATCAAGGACATGGAAGAGCTTGAGAAGCTCGATGTGAAGTTAGACTTGGACCTGCAGAACGATATTATTCTGCAATCCTTGACTGATGCATATGGGCAATTCATCATGAATTACCACATGCATAAACTTCAAAATTCCTTGGCCGAATTAATGAATATGCTGGTTACCGCTAAGCTTTCTATGAAAGGTTCTAAAGGCTCAGTTCTTGCTATGGAATGGACTTCTTCCAAAAGAAAGTCTTATGAAAAGAAAAAGAAGTCTGCAAAAAAGCAGAAGGTGGAAGGAGCAAAGAAGAAAAGCAGAGTCGAAGAAAAAGACTGATGTCAAAGAAAAGTATTTCCATTGCAACAGTGATGGCCATTGGAAGTGGAACTGCCCTACTTACCTGGCCACCCTGAAGAATAAGAAGGAAGGTCCTTCTGGAGGTATGCTCGTTATTGAGTCTAACCTTACGGTTTCTTCTGCATCCAGTTGGATGCTTGACTCTGGTTCTAGTGCTCATCTATGCACTTTCATGCAGGGTCTTGAGGATAGCAGGAGGTTAAGGGATGGAGACATGATCCTACGCATCAGTAATGGAGCAAGAGTTGCTGCAGTAGCCATGGAAACATATCCTCTTTGATTATCATCTAGTTTAGAACTAGTTTTGATAGACTGTTATTATATGCCTACAGCTAGTAGAAATTTGATTTCTGTTTCATGCTTAGCATAAGAAGGCTATGTGATTACCTTCTTTAAGGACCATTGTAATATTCTTTATGTAAGAAATAAAATTACAAATGGTTTCCTTATTAATGATCTTTATCAGCTACATATTGATGTACCTATTCTAACTATCGAGCAAAACGTGAATGCCAAACGACCTAGGGATAGTCCAAATGACAGATATCTATGGCACCTGAGATTAGGTCATATAGCAGAAGATAGGATCAACAAATTAAAGAAAAATGGGCTATTGAGTCCATTGACTTTCGAGTCATATCCAACTTATGAATCCTGCCTTCAAGACCAAACTCCCTTTTGTTGGACATGGGGAGAGGGCCATAGATCTCCTTACCCTAGTACATACTGATGTGTGCGGCCCATTTGATATGCCGGTTAGAGGTAATTTTGTCTACTTCATTATCTTTACCGATGATCTGTCTAGGTATGGGTATGTGTATCTTATGAGACACAAGTCTGAAGCTTTTGAAAAGTTCAAAGAATTCAGACATGAAGTAGAAAAATAAACTGAAAAATCCATTAACGTTCTTCAATCAGATCGAGAAGGTGAATACCTTAGCCGGAAATTCCTAAGCTATCTCAAGAAAAATGGCATAGTCTCTTAATGGACTCCACTAGGAACACCTCAACTCAACGGGGTTTTAGAACGGAGAAATCGGACCCTATTGGATATGGTTCGATCCATGATGAGCTTCACAGACCTCTCTGATTTTCTTTGGAGACATTCATTGTTAACTTCAATTTATCTACTGAATAGGGTTTCCTCTAAGACCGTTCCTACCACACCGTATGAGATATGGCACGGTAAGAAATCAAGTCTGAGTCATCTCAGAATTAGGGATTGTTCGGCTCATGTCAAAAGACAACAAGCGAATAAGTTAGAGTTTAGGTCCTTCAGAGCTCGATTCATAGGATATCCTAAAAAGTCATTAGGATACTAATTCTATATTCCAGAAGATCATAATGTGATTGTGAGTCGACATGCCATCTTTCTTGAAAAATAGTTTATTCAAGATAGCGGCATTGGAAAGCAGATCAAGCTTGATGAGAAAGTCTCACAAGTACAACGAGCTAAGGACCAATTGGAATCAAATCAGGTTAAGCCAATAAGAACACTACCTCCTCCACCTCATAGATCGGAAAGAGTTTCCCGTCCCCCTGAAAGATACTTAGGTATTATTTCAGAGGAAGTAGAGAAAACATTCCTCGTAGGTAATGGTGCTCATGGTGATGATCCCAAAACCTACAATGAGGTGATATCAGATATCGACTCCGAGAAATGGCTAGAGACAATGCAGTCAGAAATTGGCTCGATGCACTCAAACCAAGTCTGAACCTTGGTAGATCCACCAGAAGGTATAGTACCTATTGGGTATAAATGGATCTTCAAGAGAAAGATTGATGTAGATGGAAATGTGGAGACATTCAAGACTAGACTAGTGGCAAAAGGTTATAGTCAACATGAAGGCATTGACTATCAGGATACTTTTTTCCAGTGGCTATGCTAAAATCCATCCGCATATTGCTTGCCGTTGCAGCCTATTTCGATTATGAAATATAGCAAATGGACGTGAAAATGGCGTTCTTAAATGAATATCTTGAGGAAAATATCTATATGGAATAGCCACTAGATTTCACATCCAATGATACTGATCATAAGGTTTGCAAGCTGCAAAGGTCCATATATGGACTTAAGCAAGCATCTTGGAGCTGGAACACTCATTTCAATGATGTGATCAAAACATTTATTTTCATCAAAAATGAAGAAAAATCGTGTGTCTTCAAAAAGGTTAGTGGGAGCGCTGTTGTCTTCCTCATATTGTACGTGGATGACATCCTCCTTATTGGGAATTATATTCCCATGATGACAACAATCAAATTATGGTTGTCCAAGAAATTCTCCATGAAAGACCTAGGTGAAGCATCCTTTATTCTAGGAATTAAGGTCTATAGGGATAGATCGAATAGGATGCTAGGACTTTCACAGAAGATGTACATAGAGAAAGTACTAAAGAGGTTTAGTATGGAAAACTCTAAGAGGGGATTAATACCCTTCAGACATGGTATTCATCTTTCCAAGAAGATGTGCCCTAGCACACCTGAGGAAATAGAACGCATGAGCAAGATCCCTTATGCTTCTGCAATAGGGAGCCTCATGTATGCCATGCTATGTACACGACCTGATATAGCCCATGCTATGAGTGTCACAAGCAGATATTAGTCAAATCCAGATGAAGAACATTGGACTTCTGAAGAACTAAGGATATGATGTTGATCTTTGGTAATGGAGAACTCCAAGTCCAGGGATACACAGACTCGAATTTCATGTCCGATATAGATGATCGAAAGTCGACATCTGAAAGAATATTTATGTGCAATGATGGTGCTGTCAGCAGGAAGAGTTCCAAGCAAACGGTGATAGCAGATTCCACCATGGAAGCAGAATATATCGCTGCATCAGAGGCTGCGAAGGAAGCATTTTGGTATAAGAAGTTTGCTGCAAAAATCGGAGTAATGCCATCAGATGCCATTCCTCTATACTGCGACAACAATGGCGCCATAGCCCTTGCTAAGGAGCCAAGGTCTCACCAGAAATCCAAGCACATTGAACGGCGATACCACCTCATCCGCGATTACCTCGAGAAGGATTATGTTAAGGTCAAGAGAGTCAACTCCACAGATAATGTGGCAGACCCACTTACAAAACCGTTGGGCCAACAGAAGATCGAAGTCCACCTTGAGAAGATGGAACTTAGACTTATAGCCAATTGGCTTTAGGATAAGTGAAAGATTGTTAGATATATGTGTCGTAGAAGTCAGAATTGGCTGACACTTGTAATACACTTTTAGGGGCAAAATTATAATTTTGACTATAATCAATAAAATAGATTATTTTTTATCACATATGTGTATTTAGTGTCTGTGATACATCCTTTGAGTTAATGGTAATGATAATTCATATTTTCAAGAGTTGAAAATTTAAGACATGAATAATCATTATTAACTCATAAAATGCTTTCGACCATAGCATCATCACGAGGATGGTGATTGATCTAGAAAGTTGGTGTACAATCGCTTCTATTTAGTAGATGAGTCTTAAGTCTACGGTGTGGAGACATCGGAGCGAGAGTACAGGTACTCGTTAGAGAATGAGGGCACTGAGCGTGACCACCTCGAGTAGTCATTAGGAAGTCTACCTTCTCGTCAATGACTGACTCGACGCTGCAGTGGTGTGTCTGGTTCTTTGACCTGAGGTGCATCGACAGTTCATTTTGAGGGTGTTATAGTTTGACTACACCATTACTCGATCTCCTAGCCATTCGGAATCCTGAGGTGTATGTTGGCTGTAACATATTCATTGTAGGAACTGGATAGCATCAAGATGGAATCTATCTACCTCGGTGGTAGAGGAGCAGCCCTATGATGATCATGAGAATCAAGTCCAGAAGTCCATGGCCATGGCAGAGTGAAATAATAGAAAGAGTTTCTATTTAGGTTTTCACATTGGACTTGAATCGAATGATTACATCATATGACAGAGACTCGGGTTTAACGAGTTCACCTTAACCCTAATTTGATCGGGGCTCAAGATAGAAGAACTTAATCACACAAGTAGCTGCACCAAGAGGTTCGCATTCAACTCTGATGGGTTACCACCATATACTGCTAGGTGTCATTGGTGGATTTTGGAAGCAATTAGAATGATTTAGATGATCGATCATTCTAGCTGTTCGAATCAGAAGAGTTTTGATCCATCGAAAGAAGTTTCGATGATGTCGATGATAGAGATCATGACATATCCCATTACTATACAGAACTGAACCTAACTGGATCACACAAACAAAGATTTGAATCTGGTGATCATCAATTAAACTAATCCAGTTCAATTAATCTGAATGAGATTCAATTAAGTTCAAGAAAATCATGCTAGCACTCAATTGAACCTAACGTTCTTCTTTTGCTATTACAAATAAGTTGTCCTGACTGAGCCAAAGGAGTTTGTGCTCAATCAGAAGCCTTCATATGGTCTGACTGGAGGTTGTCTAAGTCAGAAAAGATTGTCTTATTTTGTAAGATATTACCTGCCATTTTTGGTCACCTACCATTTCTCGTTCTTTGACTTTGGTCAAAAGTCTACCTTTGACTGGTCAAATGTTGACCATTGACTCTTTGACTTCTATCCACGTGTCACGCACCTATTGGAGAGTTGGTGGGGGCTTGTCCTCCTACTAGAACCTAGCAAGAAAGAGGACGCACGCCACCCTTGGTGTGTGCCCAAGCTAAGGCACCCAGGAGTCCCTGTTGGACAGGAACTCCATCTCCTTTTTGGATTCCAATTAAAGTTCTCCTAAGAACCAACTTTGACTGGTCTTAGGCGCCCTCTAAGGAGGAATCTAAGGGACTCTATTCCTACCAATCAGATTTAGATCTGATTTTATAAAGAGTTGTGATTGGTTGGGAAGAAGAGGAGTTGGATCACAGTTAGTCTATAAATAAGACCCTGCACCCAACTCAAAGAGGTATCTGAATTAATTGAGATCTCCATGCCCCAAGGCCTTTTCTCCTCTCCTCCTCCACGCCAAAACATCTTCTCCCTCTCCTCTCCACATCCAAAAGAGTTTTGGACCTTGGTTGGTGCAATCTAGACAAGAGAAAGACGAGTGAAAGCTAGAAGGCTGCGCTGCTACAAAGGACGACTGTTGATCTTCAAAAGGAGTTTTGAAGATCCTCCAGATCAGATTCAGATCTGATTTTTAAAAATATGATAGAGAAGAAGAGGATCTCCAAATCCAATCCGAGTGGATACCGGTAGAGGCCAGGTACTTGCGTGGCTTGATCCAGAACCTTCCGCTGCTTATAGGATCATCAACGGGTAATAGGATTACCCACTTCAAGATAAATTAAATCTGATTTAATTTATCTAATTTTATTTTAATTTTTAAAATAATAATAATCAGATCTAAAATATCTTAGATCCGATCTAGATCAAAGAAAAAAATTTTGAAATATATCTCTTGATCTGATCAGATCTGAACGAATCTAGTCCGAGAAATTAGAATTTTCCTTCACTACCACCTTATATACATTATCTAACGCTCTATGTGTTCCCTCTATCCAAATTTAATTCCCATCTTGAACTTTTGCAAAACTAATCAAGCTTCTATTTATTTTTTTTTCTTGATTGTTTTCTAGTGAAGGATCTATACACGAGGGTGATTCTAACTCAAGGCCTGAATAATAATGATGTTTATGAGATGCCATCCTTAGTGCATGTATCTCAATCTTAGCCACTAGTAGAGCTGTTAAGATGGGCCGGTCCACCCCGACCCACCTCTAAATGGGGCGAGGTGGGTTGGTCCATTTAACTGGCAGGTTGAAAAAATTTCAACTCAACCCAATCTGCCATGGTTGCAGGTTAAACGGGCCAAGCCGTCAAAAATTTTTTAAAAAAAATCTATAAAATAGTAATATAAATAAAAAATTTATATTCAATTCAAGCTCAAATTAAAGTTAAATACTTAATATAATCCAACCTTAAATACTTAATACAATCCAAACTTAAAAGACTTAAAATTCTAATTTTCAAACTAATTTAAAGATAAATCAAAGTTCCAAATCAATATATATATATATATATATATATATATATATATATATATATATATATATAAAAGATGTGGACCAATCTGTCCCGACCCATCTCGATCCGCCAAAATCTACAATCCAAACAGAATGGATTATTTAACCTGTTTTTAAATGGATTGCTAAAATATAAACCCAATTCGCTCCATTTACATAGCGGAGTGGGCCAATCCGATGAGTCCAATCCAAATTGATAGCTCTAATCACCGACTATATTTGATATTTGTGCATCATTATATAACTGATATAAGCATCTTGGCCATTCTTCCATTCAAATTCTTAACATCTTTTAAGGTCTGATTCACTATCCTTCTTTTCAAAGTCCACTCCTACTTCACTGTACAATTTATATCAATGCAATAAAAGCTATCGATTTTCCTACGATGTATCAAGTATGTCCGCCCTGTTGATTTTCAACTATTATGTATGGGTCCAATGTCTGCGCAATCCATTAATGGTTTCAACTATTACGTATTTTTTGTTAACCACTACACCAAGTTATATCCCATCAAAAACAAGTCTGACTTCTTTTCATTATGTCCAAAATTTTAAAAATTGATTGAAAATTATTTTCACACTCAATTTTTTCAATATAGCCGGATAGGGGCTGCGAGTGTCAAAAACTTAAAATATTTTTTTTATCCCATAACATCACTCATCTTCAAACCCCTCCTCATACATCCTAACATAATTATTTTGCAGAGCATCATCATTGCATATTGTTGACACTAAGCCAATACTATCACATCAAGCATGTCCCTTTGTCCTTTTGGTTCTGCACTTTTTCAAACAACTATTTATTTAATTAATCAATTACCTACATGAGCTCTTAACTCAAATCAAACCATTCTTTGAAGTTCTATTCAATGGCCATTCATCTTACACAAAATTGCATATCTTCAAGTATCTACGTTATCCCTGGCTAAAGCCATAAACTAAAAATAAACTTGATTCTCGATCTAGACCTTATATTTTTATTGATTATTTACTTCATCAAAGTGCCCATCATATTATTTTTGATGAATCAATATTTCTTTTTCCATTGCATTCTCAAATCTCCTCATGTGATCCCTTGAATATCTTTACATGATCGACTTTCTTACAAACCAACTCTAGTCCTCATGTCACGCTACCCACTTCAACCCACCCAAGTCAGTTGCCATTCTTGAGCCAAATATGTCCTTATATGGCAATTTGCATGAAGCATCTCAACCTCCACTGCCCAAGGTTTTCAAGTGCAACTCCTCCATCACCATTGCAAGCAACTATTTATATCCATGTAAGTCTCCTTCTTCATCTAAAAGTCCTTCCCACATGTGACCCACTAGTCCTAATTCCTTGCCTCTATCATCCACCCATGAAATGCCCAACCAACCCTTTTTTTCCTCCTCATGACCACCATTTTCTACCTCTAACCTAGTCCTACGCTACACATATCCAATGATTACAAGGTCCCAAAATAATATCTTCAAATTGAAACAATTATACATAGTTACCAAACATTCTATTCCTCCTACTCAAGAACCAACATGTGTATCCCAAGCTCAAATGGATTCTAATTGGTGGGCTGCTATATCAGATGAATTCAATACTTTTCTTAAGAATAGCACCTAGAAATTAGTTCCTTATCAACAAAATCAAAATGTAATGGAATATAAATGGATATTTTATATCAAATGAAATTTTGATGGCAGCGCTTACTATAAAATGAGACTTGTAGCCAAGATCTTCCACCAAAGATCAGGTCTTGATTATTATGACACATTCAGTCTAGTGATAAAACCAACTACAATCAAAGTTGTTCTTTATACTACTTCAACGAATGGGTGGGCTTTTCAACAGCTACATGTGAATAATATCTTCTTATATGGTAGCCTTATTGAAAATCTTTATATGCAACAACCACCAGATTTAATTGATCCCTCTTTATCCACACATGTTTGCAAACTTGAGAAGGCCAGCTATGAGCCCAAACAGGCCATCTTAGCACCTTTTTTTATAGAGTATGACTTTATTCACTCAAAGTATGATCTATCTTTATTAATTATTCTCATGTTGGCATTGTTGCATACTTTCTTATTTATGTATATGATTTAATTTTGATAAGCATTAATAACCCATCTTTGCACAAGTTTGTTCAAACTCTTCCAGAAAAATTCTCTCTAAAAGAACCAAGGGATCTTCATTATTTCTTGGGCGTTGAAGTTCTACCTACATTCTATGATCTTTTTGTCTCTCAACATAAGTACATCTAAAATATACTTAATCATACTCATGTGCTTGGAGCTAAGGAAGTCGCTACTCTCTTGCCTACAATCAGTTCTCTTAGCCTTCAATATCTATCGCTCACTTGATCTGTATTTGTAGTCAATTAATTATCTCAATTCATGCATCAACCCTTGGAATCTCCTTAAAGTGTCATCAAACATATACTTTGATATCTCAAGAGAATCATATATCATGGTCTACAGCTTAGACACCATTTTTCTCCCTGACTTCATGCCTACTTGATGTAAATTCATACATCCACTACGGCTTATATTGTGTATTTTGGAAGCAATCCTATCTCATGGTGTTTACATAAACAACGGTCTATCGCTCAATCATTTACTAAGAATAACACCTTGGTTGGGAGTATAGAGAAGCAAAGAAAGAAAAGAAAATATTAGTAAAGAAAGAAAATAAAGGAAGTATACTTATTTCCTATTGATTAGAAGTTTAAAGTAAAAAAAGAAAATAATTTCTTCACTTCTTTATTGGAAGCAAAGAATGAAGGAAAAGAAAGAAAATATTACAACCTTCTTTTACTATTATACTCTTGAACATAACATATAGTACTAATTTATGAAAAATTCAAGTCATTGCATTTGATAATCAAAGTTCAAAATTCATTCAATTAATACAACATAAATCAACTAGTAAGAGTTCCAAAACTAGTTTAGTAAATGTTATATCAATGATAATCAAAATATACCAGTCATACATTCCAAAATCAGTCTGATAAGAGTTTCACACCAACAATTTAGTAAGAGCTTGAAAAAACTAGCTAGACAATCAAAATAGCCATTACTATATTCGATTAAGAACTTAGGTGTCATGCATCATTCTTACGCTTCTCAATTGGACAACCAAAAACAACCCTAGCTTTTTCTAGATTTTGGATGAGAAAAAGATAGGCATCATCAAGTAAGTGGGACTTCATTCCAATGGCTACCAATTCATTAAGAATTTCTTCTTCTGTATAGACATGTGGTCGATTTTTTTGGATAATAGAATTTTCCTCTCTAATTGCATCAATAACATTATCAATTGTTAACTTTAAAACTTCTATCTCTTGATGAACATCAATTGAAGGCTTCTTTTCTACCTTTCGAACTTGTTGTTCTTTTAGTCTGAACTTGAACTTGTGGTCTTGGGGATAGCTCATTAATTCCATCATTCACATCACCAAAGTCCTCCAATAGAACTTCATTTTGGGTTATTAGTTGATCAATATCATGAATAGTATCTATGTGACTACCACTTAAGCTAGCTCATCTTTGTGATTTCTCCTTTGCAGTTTTAGCATCTTCACCTATTGCCCCATCTTTAGCAAATAGTTCTATTTAACTTTCATAATTATGAAGAGGTTTGATCCTCCATTTTTCTACATCAGAATGTATCTAAATAAAAAATATATATATATATAAATATGTAAATATCACATTAATAATAATCAAATTAAAAATTAAAAAATAATCAAATTCAAAAACATACCTCTATTAGTTCCTTCTAAATCTCAGGTTCTGTTGTCCACAGCTTTGTAATTGAATTCTACCTTAAGATGGAGAAAATTCAAACGACTGTTCAAATAAGTCTTGTTCAAACCTATGTCAAATTTTCACTCACTTATTTAATCATTTAAGCATAAGTAGTAGATGTAAAGCTTTCACTAGGTCTATTTCCTGCTCACTATTGATAAACTATTGTTTCAATGAACACAATATCTGTTGGGGATAAATCCCGCTTCTGCTGAAGTCTAGTTTGATGCTCAGCCTAACGCAACCAGTAGCCACGGAAGAGCTTCGGAGGATGGGTCTTATGCCGAACCCCTTTAGCCGACCGAACTCTTCAGCGGCCGAGCTCTTTGAACTCCAAGCAGTCGAGCTTTAACGAAATTCCTCAGCGGCCGAACTCCTTGGCGGTCGTTCCTCAGTCGAACTCCTCGGCGGTCGTTCCTTCAGCCGACCGAGCTCCTTCGGACTCCCAGCGGCCGAACTCCTTAGCAACCGTCTGTCGGTCGGACTTCTCACCGACCGAGCTCCTACCGAACTTCCTGACGATCGAGCCTTAGCCGTGCACCTCCAGTCAGATGCCTACAGAAGCTGAACTCCTTCCGAGCTTCTCCTTCAGAAGTCCGAACTCCTCCGAAATGAGCACACGTCGAAATCCTTCAATCCTTCATTTGGCTCCGAGCGGCTCAACATCAAGACAGCTACAGCCATCACCATCAGTCTGCTGCAAGCGACAGCAACCCATTGTCAGGCGACGATGGCTGTCACCCTCGACCCACTGTAGATGGCACCTTTCCATGAGACTGACTCCGCCGAACCTCGAGCGGCCTGCCAGCACACGGCTACAGCCGTCACCATCAAGCTCTGCTATAAAAAGGACCCTCCAGAGATGCTAATTCGAATCTCTAATCTCTCTGATCTCTAAGCTCTCCTCTTCATCTCTAAGCTCCGTGGAAATCATTCCCGAGCGCTCCATTCCTGTTGGCCAGAGCTGACTTGATCGTCGGAGGATCCTGCCGGAGCCACCCCCCACCGACTCCAAGTGGGACTTTATTTTGCAGATCCCTGATGGCAGTCTCATCGACCTCCACTCTAGTGGATTTCGACGACGACCAATTTCTACATCAACAGATTGGCCCTCCTTCTAGTGCCACCCCCCATCGGCTCTGGACGGAACTTTATTTTGCAGATCTCCGACGGCAGCCTCATCGGCCTCCACTCTAGCGAATTCCGATGATGATCAGTTTCTGCATCAACAGATTGGCGCTAGAGGAAGGGCCCCAAACCTTCGAGGTTCTCTTATTCTTAAAGGAGTGCTCGGCGATGATTTTTCTCTTTCCTCTTTGGAGATCTCTCTTTTCTCTTCCAAAGAAAAAATGCCTCTCAGAAGAGCTTCAATTCGGTGCTCGACGGCCTTCGCAGTCCGATCCCATCCAGATCCGTCTATTCCTGCTTCAGTCCCGGCAACTCAAGTTCCACCTGTACCCATGGTGGATGTGAAGTAGTTCGACCTGCTTGTCCGATAGATCCGTGGCCTCACGAAGGCATTGCAGACCACACAGTAGCCTCCGATGGCGACCCCACCAGGAAGCCCACCATCGGAATGTCGAGAACCGGCTCCAACGAAGAGTACCAGGACCAGCATACCCATCGCCCTAAGGAAGGAGAAACAGAGAGCAGAAATTCTTCCGCAGAAGGGGAACGAAGTTCGACAGCGCAAGCAAGGCCGAACCCCCCCGAGCCCATCATCGAGGAAGCCCCGACAGAGGGACATGAATATCCCCGAGAGAAGATTTTGCAAGGAGGTGGAATGAAGTTCGGCCGCATCCAAGGAGACGGAATGAAGTTCGGCCACGTCCATGACCTCCCCAGCGCAAGTGAGGCCGAACTTCACCTCGAGCTCGCCACCAAGAAAGCTCCGACAAAAGAACATGAAGTCCTCCCGATGAAAGTCGGAGTGAAGTTCGGCGCAAGCAAGGCTGAACTTACCCTCGAGTATGTCATCAACGAAACCCCCTACAAAGAATTCATAGGAGGTGGAATGAAGTTTGGGCAAGCAAAGCCGAGCTCCCCCTCAAGCTCGTCGACAAAAAAGTTCGGACAAAAGAAGTAGGAAGTTCGACGCAAGTAAGGGCGGAATGAAGTTCTCCCGCGGAATGAAGTTCGACGCAAGTGAGGCCGAACTCCACCTCGAAGCTCATCATTGAGGAAGCCCCGACAAAGGGGCATGAAATCCTCCTGCGGAAGCTTTCGCAGGAAGCGGAACGAAGTTCGATGCAAGTGAGGCCGAACTCCATCTCGAAGCTCGTCATCGGAATGAAGTTCGGTGCAAGCAAGGCCGAACTCCCCCCTCAAACCTCATCATTGGAATGAAGTTCGGCGCAAGTGAGGTCGAACTCCCGCTCGAGTATGTCACCAAGGAAGCCCCCTACAAAGATTTTACAGGAGGTGAGATGAAGTTCGACCACGCTCACAACCGCCCCAGGGCAAGCGAGGACTCCCTCTCGAGTATGACTCCAAGGAAGCTCCGACGAAGGGGCATGAAGTTCTTCCGTAGGTTTCACAAAGGGACAGAATGAAGTTCGGCCGTGCTTACGACCTCCACAGTGCAAGGCCCAAACTTTTCGAGCTCGCCATCAAAAAATTTTTGATAGAAGAGCGTGAAGAAGTCCTCCTCCCGAAAGGTTCCGCGACTGCGCCCCCCCTTAACGCTCCTCGAACTCAAATTCTCATGGAAGTTAAGAACTAGCTGTCAAGACCAGAAGGATTACGGTCTCCTCCAAACAAGCGCGATCGAAGCAAGTACTGCCTCTACCATCGCGACCACAGCCATGACACTGAGGAATGCATCCAGCTGCCAGACGAAATTGAGGAGCTCGTCAGGAAGGAGCGGCTGGGTAAATTTCTTCGACGGGAGAAGATCAGCTAAGGGCACTGCCATAATCAGAAACTACAAGATCAGCCGCCTCACAGCGTCATCAACGTTACCCCAGGGAGGGGCTAGGTACATCGACGATTCGTCACCTCCCAGCGTCAAGAGAAGCATGCTCCAAATTGAGGAGGCCAGCATGAGATAGAAAAGGTCGCTCACATGAAAAAATACGGAGGAATAATGCTACCACGACCCTGAAACACAAGGAATTCGAAAATGCATTGCCAGTAACTTTCTTTCAATAAAATTCTTCTCTTTCAACAATATTGTTTCTGGATGTAAAAACTATGTGATAACAGGGAAGAAGCAATCGATAGTCGCCGTGTTAAAAATAGGAGGAGAACCTCATCCTAACGCGAGCAACAACCTTGGCTAGAGATAAGATCTCTCCCGAGTGATCGTTGACAATCTCGGCCAGAGATAAGATCTCTTCCGCATGACAGAGTCAACCTCGGCTAGAGATAAGATCTCTTCTGAGCGACCGTTGACAACTTCGACTAGAGATAAGATTTCTCTCCGAGGGATCATTAACAACCTCGACCAGAGATAAGATCTCTCCCGAGCGACAGAGTCAACCTCGGCTAGAGATAAATCTCTCCCAAGCGACCGTTGACAACCTCGGCTAGAGATAAGATCTCTCCCGAGTGACCGTTGACAACCGAAGGCCTCGTTCACAAAGGACGAGATGGGGGGAGAGGCCCTAACAGCGGCCCTTATGTGCCCCCACAGTCCGTTAGGAACAGGAGGAGAACCTCATCCTAACACGAGCAAAGTCGAAGGCCTCGTTCACCTTAGATGAGACGGAGGAAGATGGACGACGGTCCGAATGTGCCCCCACAGCCCGTTAGAAAAAGGAGGAGAACCTCGTCCTAACACGAGCAAAATCGAAGGCCTCATTCACAAAGGATGAGATGGAAGGAGAGGCACGGATGATGGTCCGTATGTGCCCCCACAGTCCGTTAGGAATAGGAGGAGAACCTCATCCTAACGTGAGCCAAGTCGAATGCCTCGTTCACCTTAGATGAGATAGGAAGAGACGGACGACGGTCCGAATGTGCCCCCACAGTCTGTTAGGAACAGGAGGAGAAACCTCATCCTTATGCGAGCAAAGTCGAAGGCCTCGTTCACAAAGGACGAGACGGAGGGAGAAGCACGGACGACGGTCCATATGTGCCCCCACAGTCCGTTAGGAACAGGAGGAGGACCCCATCCTAACGGGAGCAAAGTCGAAGACCTCGTTCACCTTAGACGAGATGGGGGGAGATGGACGATGGTCCGAATATGCCCCCACAGCCCGTTAGGAACAGGAGGAGAACCTCGTCCTAACGCGAGCAAAGTCGAAGGCCTCGTTCACAAAGGATGAGATAGGGGAGAGGCACGGACGATGGTCCGTATGTGCCCCACAGTCCGTTAGGAATAGGAGGAGGACCTCGTCCTAACGTAAGCAAAGTCGAAGACCTCGTTCACCTTAGACGAGATGGGGGGAGACAGACGATGGTCCGAATGTGCCCCCACAGCCCGTTAGGAACAGGAGGAGAACCTCATCCTAACGCGAGCAAAGTCGAAGGCCTCATTCACAAAGGACGAGATGGAGGGAGAGGCGCGGACGACGGTCCGTATGTGCCCCCACAGCCCGTTAGGAACAGAAGGAGGACCTCGTCCTAATGGGAGCAAAGTCGAAGGCCTCGTTCACCTTAAACGAGATGGGAGAAGACGGACGACGGTCTGAATGTGCCCCCACAGCTCGTTAGAAATAGGAGGAGAACCTCATCCTAACGCGAGCGCCCGCATCAACCTCAGCCAAAGGAGATAAGATCTCTCCCGAGCGATCGGGCCAACCTCGGCTGGAAAGCTTCAACTTCGACCTCGGCTAGAGATAGGATCTCTCCCGGATGACCGTGTCGACCTCGACTGGAGAGCTTCAACTTCAACCTCGATCAGATAAGGTCTCCCCCGAGCGACAGGGCCAACCTCGGCTGGAGAGCTTCAACTTCAACCTCGATCAGATAAGGTCTCCCCCAAGCGATCGGGCCAGAGCATCAATTTTGACCTCGGCTAGAGATAGGATCTCTCCCGAGCGTCCGTATTAACCTCGACTGCTGGAGACAATATCGCCCTCGAGGAGCTCAACCACCGACTTCGATCGTAGTGGACGAGGCCTACCTCAACCTCGATTGGAGATGGGATCTCCCTCGAGCTTCAACTTCAACATCAACTTTAGCTGAAAATGAGATCTCCCCCGAGCTTCGACCTGAACCAGCATGGAGCCCAGAAGAAGACTTCGGCAGTCACCTTTCCTGCACTCCCTTCCTTTGAGTTTTGAACTCGAGAGTAGGGGGGCTAGTGTTGGGGATAAACCCCGCTCCTGCCGAAGTCTAGTTCGATGCTCAGCCTAACGCAATCAGTAGCCACGGAAGAGCTTCGGGGGACGGGTCTTATGCCGAACCCCTTCAGCTGATCGAACTCCTCAGCGGTCGAGCTCTTTGAACTCCAAGCGATCGAGCTTTAACGAAATTCCTCAACGGCTGAGCTCCTTCGGACTCCCAGCGGTCGAACTCCTTGGCGGTCGTTCCTCGGCCGAACTCCTCAAGCGGCCGTCCCTTCAGCCGACCGAGCTCCTTCGGACTCCCAACGGTCGAACTCCTCAGCAATCGTTTGTCGGTCGGACTTCTCACCAACCAAGCTCCTACCGAACTTCCTGACGACCGAGCCTTGGCCGCGCACCTCCAGCCAGACGCCTACAGGAGCTGAACTCCTTCCGAGCTTCTCCTTCAGAAGTTCGAACTCCTCCGAAATGGGCACACGTCGAAGCCCTTCAACCCTTCATTTGGCCCCGAGCGGCTCAACATCAAAACAACTACAGCCATCACCATCAGTCCGCCGCAAGCGACAGCGACCCGCTGTCAAGCGGCGATGGCTGTCACCCTCGACCCGCTGCAGACGGCACCTTTCCATGAGACTGACTCCGCCGAACCTCGAGCGACCTGCCAACATGTGGCTACAGTCGTCACCATCAAGCTCCCTATAAAAAGGACCCTCTAGATACGCTAATTCGAATCTCTAATCTCTCTGATCTCTAAGCTCTCCTCTTCATCTCTAAGCTTCGTGGAAATCATTCCCGAGCACTCCATTCCTGTTGGCCAGAGCTGACTTGATCGTCGGAGGGTCCTACTGGAGCCACCCCCCATCAACTTCAAGCGGGACTTTATTTTGCAGGTCTCCGATGGCGACCTCATCGACCTCCACTCCAGCGGATTCCGACGACGACCAATTTCTGCGTCAACAATATCTATATGAGCTATCCATCTCAAATATTCTTTTTTCTTCATTTGATCTTTTTTGTATCACTCATTGATAATATCTATGTCATAAAAATATATAAAAATATCACTATAATAGAAATAGGTTTTGGCGGCAGTTTTTATTGCTTTTAGCGGCGATTATAACCACCGTTAAAGGATTTACTGGCAAAAAGCATTCTGCCGCCTAAGGTAGCATTGCTAAAGGTTTTAGCGACGATTAATGGCAGTGTCGGTAAAGACCCTTTAATTGCCAAAAAAGGTCAAAGCTTTTAATGGCAAATGTTTGTGGCATTTATTTTTGCCATAATAGAACATTGGATAGATGAAGGTTAGAATACCTATTGCAGCAATTACAATCATCGAAAAAAGTTTTTCAAATTTTAAATCAATAATTATTAATGCCATAATAGGATGAGCCAACCAGTTACAACCTACATTATAACAATTATAATCATCAAAAAAAAAAAAAAATTTAAACCTTAAACAGGTAAATGTTTATGCCACTAAAATTTGAGTATTACCTCTAAATCTAAGCTTTCGTAGCTGCAATAATTACCGCTAAAACCATAATTCTATATTTTGCAGCAATTAATATTACCATGAAAGAGTTACTCTAAACCATATATTTGTATGCTACATAATTTTTTTTTATAAAAAAAGTAACAAAGCTAGATTCAAACCGAGATAATACAAGATCACAGATTAAAGCTAGATTAGCATTGAAATCCAGTGCCAACATTTGATAGCGCCCCTGATTAATAGATTACATCATCATTTTAGCTTGGGGCTTGTTTCAACTCATTTGCATTAGATTTGCAATTTCCTTCAAAAGTTCCAGCCTAGAATAACATTAAACCAAATTACATAGCATGTAGACTTAACACCCAAACAGAAATTCCTTGCTGAATAATCTCACCGATTGCTATCAGTATTATTCAGAGGACTACATGAAATTTTTAGATAGACAGAAGACTTAGCATTTATAACCTAATTTTAATACAGAGAAATCTTCAAAAAACATGGCATCAGGTTGGATCTAACAAATAAATCCCACTTCATTCCTTTGACCTCATGCAACAGCATCGCCTTCATGGAGAAGCATCTGATCAAAATGCCAAACACCTGCCAAAAAATAAAATATTTTTTTAAAAAAAAAATCAGCATAGCTATGAGAAACACAACAAGGATTGCAACTCAAGATCTGAAAGCAAAGGAATTGTGTGATTAGTGTTACCATGTCCTTTGCCAACCCTTCTCAACTGAGCAACATATTCA